>PVIA01001793.1:0-248872 GCA_004024845.1 Tonatia bakeri
CTCAGATAAGGTCAAGATAAAGGAGTTCATCATCACCAAGCCCTTATTACATGAAATGTTAAAGGGACTTATCTAAGAAAAAGATGATAAAATAAAAACATGTATAGTAAAATGACAGCAAACTCATAATTATTAAACCACACTTAAAACAAAAACAAAAACAAACTAAGCAAACAACAAGAACAGGAACAGAACCACAAAAATGGAGATCACATGGAGGGTTAGCAACAGGGGAGTGGGAGGAAGAGATGGTGGGGGGAGGTACAGAGAATAAGTAGCATAGATGGTAGGTAGAAAGTAGACAGGGGGAGGGCAAGAATAGTATAGGAAATGTAGAAGCTAAAAAACTTATGACACATGGACACGAACTAAAGGGGGGAAGTGGGTGGGAGAGGGTGTGTAGGGTGGAGGGGGGGTGAAGGGGGGAAATGGGACAACTGGAATGGCATAATCAATAAAATATATTAAAAAAAGAATGTATCATTCTTCAAAGGAGCAAGTTATGAGCAATGTTTCCCATCAGTAGATGATCAAGAATGAAGCTCTACTTCATACCACATATAAAAATAAACCCCAGATGGATTCAAATTCAGGAAATTACAGATTGATAGGCAATGCTACCAAATACATAATGGTAAGTTTGGGATAAAAATGGAGACCATATCCAGGTACAAAACTATTCAAAGAATGAGAGAAAACTGACAGCAAGAAATCAGTAAGTTAAAAGGCATGGGCTTCACCCTGGCTGGCATAGCGCAGTGGATTGAGCGTGGGCTGTGAACCAAAGCATCGCAGGTTTGATTCCCAGTCAGGGCACATGCCTGGATTGCAGGCCACGGCCCCCAGCAACTGCACATTGATGTTTCTCTCTCTCTCTTTCTCCCTCCCTTCCCTCTCAATAAATAAATAAATAAATAAATAAATAAATAGGCTTCAAAGGAACGGAATAATTTTGTTAAATTGTTTTTGTTTGCGGTTAAATGAAAGAGTAGAAGAATAACAGTCTGGATGTACCACTGAGAATGGAGAAAAATGCTGACAGGTCTATCCAACCTCTAACCCACGGGTTGTGTCAGAAAGAAAGAAATAATAACTAAAAGATGGAGCTGAATCAAGTTAAGGCCAAGGAACAGAAGAAACATTAAATGAAGAGATGGTAGCTAACATAGTACATGACACCTAACATAACAGAGGATAATTTGTATCCCGTAAGCGAGTGTTCTGAAGAGCAGAGAGACATGCATAGGCGAGGCGAGGAGAGACAGGAGAGCTGATTACCGCAGAAGAAGTAAGGGACAACAGGTTGAGGGGCGAGCAGCAAGGAGACCAAAGGGGCTAGACTTCTCGACTGGGTTTAGAAGCAACCTGTTACTAATGATTTCAAAATAATTCGTCCCAGCAGGCCCTGGGGGGAGGAGATAGAGAACTCAGAACCTTGCTACAAGGTGAAACGGCTGTAGTCCTCCTAGATCTGGATTATGGAGACTCAGATTTCACTTAGGATAGGTAAAATCAGCCTCATTCTGAACTAAATGTTCATCTGAGACTCCTAGACTAATTTCCAGGCCTGTAGGCTGACAACAACAGGAATACTTAGTTCCCAAAGCCCTCCTGAACATGTTTTTTTAAAACAGCAATTTCTAGTGGATAGGGAGAATCTTGGCTTCTTGGAAGAAATCAGCCTTGCCCTGGATTGTGTTTCAAAAGAATTTAAGTCAGCATAAGGAAAGGTCAAATAAAATGCAATTGTGATATCTTCTGCAAAAATAGTATTGAAGACACAATCCATCATGTCATTTAAGGACCTAGACCAGCATTTTACAAAGCTTAATATGTACTTTAAAAAGCATGTCATAGTAAAATAAATCAGGGAAATACTTTATTTTTCTTTGAGAAAGCAAAGATACATATTAAGAATATTTAAGGTTATAAAAAAACCTATAATAAGTCTGTTTGTCTTATTTAGCCCATTTTTTACTAAACTCAATCCTAATATGTTAATATTTAGCAGAGTAAGTACTCTATATTCACAATTTGAGGAAAGCTGACTTAGGCTAATAAACTTCAGAATTCAGAAGAAAGAAATGGTTTGTCTCTTCTGATCAAATGATGATGACAGAAATTATATTTCCCTTTTCACTGGGTACTCAGAAGCTCATAATTAAAAATAATGTTCAAAATAATACACATTAAATCCCAAGGGTGCTGGTACATTTGCTTTCCCTGTCATAAATGTTTATTTTCTATTCATATTTTAAAACACTTATTTGACATATATGTATATCAGACCCTTCCTTTTACTTCAAGTGGAATATCTAAAAGAAAATACTATACATATGCTCTGGCTGCTGTGTCTCAGTGGATTGAGCAACCTGCCTGCAAACCAAAGGGTCACTGGTTCAATTCCCAGTCAGGGCACATGCCTGTGTTACAGGCTAGGTCCCCAGTAGGTGGCAAATAAGAGGCAACCATACACTGATGTTTCTCTCCATCTCTTTCTCCCTCCCTTCCCCTCTCTCTAAAAACAAAAATTAAACTTTTAAAAAAGAAAGTACTGTATATATACACTTACACATAAACAGAGTAGAGAGCCAAGAAAGAAAAGGGTTTAGAAGATAGAATTCACTATAAAGGATTGCTCATGGGAAACACTGCTTATACCTACAGAGATACTATAGAAATTACTTCGCAGCTAATATTTCGGGATTCTTATGCACAGAAAAATTTTCAGACTTTGGAACAAAAGTTTCTGGAATATGATATTTAATTTGAACTCCAGTCTTCCCAAATCATGTGTTCTTTTGTTATGTGATACCTGTAACAAGTAAGGAGCTATTTCATGTTAGGGAAGGAAGGTAAAAAAGTAGAAATATTTCCACATCATTCCAAAGTCTCTAACAACAACCAGGTCCTTCAAAAAGCAGCAACAATACCATATACTGTCAGACACTGGTTTAGTATATAATTAACTATACCTTCAGGAGTGTAATATAACTTCCTATTAAATAGGAAATTACCTCAATTGCAAACTTAATATTCATAATTACTAAGTTGTTTGTATTATATCCATTCTCAAAGACAAAAATTAATTCAATAAAGGTTTCACTGAATTAGAAAACGTTGACTCACTTTTTATATTAAAGTATATACACCAAGAACCTATATAAATTACAGAAATTTATAAACTGCTATACTTTAAATGCTAGTTTTCCAGCTTTACTAGAAACAATCTTTTAGGGCAATCACTGAGATGTGAGACAGCTAATCAAGTAAGACCATCAAATATAAATTAATGAAATTTAGGAAAGTACATAATTAAAGAAGAGAAAAATTACTTTAAAATATTGGTGTCTAATAGTATCTCAAGTCCTAATTCACATTCCTAACATTAGTAGTCTGGGAGTAAAACAAAATTTAAACATTTTATCATTTAATTTCATTACCAATTCAGACCAGACTTCACCATCAATTAAGTTTCTAGTTTATCTTACACTCTATGAAAGCAGAGACCATATCAATTTTGTTCTTTCCCACAGACCAAGTGCCTTGCACAGTCTATTTAAATACATACAAAGGGCACTCACCAATACTTGTTACACAAAGCTACATGTATAAGGATGTTCATCACAGCATTTGGTAACAGTGAAAACCGAAACTTCAAATGTTCATCACTCAGCAGATCGGTTAAATAAATACTGCATATCCATGTAAGTGCATACTATTCGAGCATTTTTAAATGATGATAAATATATTCATTAATATAGAAACAGATTCACAGTATATTAAATGAAGAAAAAGCAACTTAAAAACCAAAAAGAGTAATATGATTACAAGGGATACAGAGATAAAATTTTGTATATACAGTAAAGACAGACAGAAAAGCCAACACCAAAATGTTAAGAATTGTCATCTCTATCTGGAATTACCAAATTTGCCTTCCTCATTTTTTTTTGTATTTCTAGAAATGTTATAAATACAGGCAAATTACTTTCACAAACCCAGGAGAAGGGGAAGAAAGAAATTAAAATTACAGAAGAAAAAAATATATATATAGAAATGTAGTCTAATTGGAGTCCAATAAACATTTCCATTCATAATATGGCAGTAAAAGAAGATGAGATGCTAAGTCTGTTCATCATACCACAACAGCTTTAAAATTATTAGGTATTTCTCTTCTCCTATTACATAGTGTCCATACTAGAGCTTTTTAGCAGGTAATAAAAATAGAAAAGTTGATGACTTAAATCAATTCATTTCACCACCATCTGTATTCATTTGTAGTTACTCCTATCAAACTTACTACGTTTCTTCTTTGAAAATGGTTAATCAATCACTTTTTTAAAAATATTTACTTAAGGACCAACCAGGTATCAGGCTCAGCGCTAGATGCTAGGGAAATAATGGTGAACAGCACAGCCTCTCCATGCAAATTCATGTAATTTATACCCACAGCAAGAAAACAAAACATTAAATAATAATCCCAAGCATAGTAAGTACTGAAAAGGTAAAGCAGAAAGTACAACAGGAGCACACAGAAGGTAGAACCAGTTCCAGGCCAAAGATCAGGAAAGGCATCCCAGAGGGACTCTCACGTGGCTGATGATAACAGCAGATTACTGCCCCTTACTGAACAATGACTTGGTACTGAACGATTAATGTACACTAATTCATTTAAGCCTTACCAATGAGCTTACTATGTAGGTAAAATTATTATCCCTATTTCCCAGAAAAAGGAAACTGATACACATTAAATAACTTCGAAAGGTCATAATGCCTGCAAAACAGCAAAGTTGATATTAAAACCTCGACAATAGCCTATCTCTATAATCTCTACAGTATAGAGCTGCATTACTAAACAACCATTGTGAGGAACAGCGTAAACAGAGGGGGAAAAAGGGGGTAGGGGATGTTGATAATAACCAGTGCTTGGTACACAATCTACCCACCAGGTGCAGACAGAAACAGAATAGAGCTGTTAAAAATTCAGTATTCTGAATTGAGACTAGAGAAGTAGACAAGAACTTAGCAATTAATAAAAACTTTTATATTATTCTAGAAAATTGAAAACCCCTTGAGGGAGACAAACAGAAACCATAATAGGTAATTCAAACACAGGAAATTTAAGGCAGGAAAACTGATTACACAGATATAGGAAAGCGGAAAAGATTAAAAAAAGGAGGAAGGTTAAGATAACCACAAGATTAACTGCATGAAGCACTACCACCTGAAGGGCTGGAGGGACAAAGGGGAAGAGGAGCATTATCAGAAGCTAGGAGCCTGGAAGAAAAGCATTATGCCTGTAAGAGGGTGGGGAAGGTCCATGGAGCTGGATGCTCAAATCTCTGGAGAAGACCAGAAACTCAAGTCGAATCTCTATGCAGGGGGCTCAGAAGGGAGGGGACTCAAACCGCTTAGGGAACACAACTCAGGGGGTTAGAATGATGTAAGTGGTACTCTATCTACCCAGGATGCACCATCCAGACACTGGTACCTCTGAGAGGGAGCAGCAAGGCTGGTGCTGACAATGCCAAAAGAAGCTAGAGAATGAAGAGATAGTTGTAGTTGGCTGCTGGAGATACAGAAACTTGAAACAAGAGCAGTCCCTTCTCTCACCCTTCTAAATTCCTGCCAGTGCCCTAATGGTAAAACCCAACAAAAAGCAAGCTGGCATGGGAGTTATAGAATTGTAGTTTGCAAAGTTCTAGTCCCCCATCACAATTTAAAAGGGTAGAATGGAGCTGAGAAACAGTAGGTAGATAATCAGCAGACCACGGAAAGGTTTTTTAGCAAACTAACAGCATAATCTGACCTGCATTTTTAAAAGTTCACCCCCACACAGGGTAGGAACCAATCTGTAAACCAGGGAAATTATAAAGCGTCTATAGTACACCAAGTGGGACTAAAGTAGCAACAGTACTTTAAAGGCAAGTGAATAAATTCAAGGCATTTAAGGGGCAGACTGACAGGACAATGTGCTATTGATTAGATATGGGGCTGAGGGAATAGGAGAAATCAAGGATGACTTCCACACTTCTGGCATGGGGAACTGGGGGCATTTTACTTACTAAGTCATGAAGCATTTAAGGAGGGAGGAGTAACAGCTCAGTTCAGTTTGGGAAAAGTAACAGGAACCATGCTTTGAAGTATATATGGATAATTTCATTATCACATTGGAAACCAAAAGATCCACCTTTTCTCTATCCCTGTCATTAGCAAGCTGGAAACAAGCTCAGGATCTAAGCCAGACAATCAAATGCTCCTTTCTCAAAACTTCTGAGTGAGTGACAGAGACATACAAAAATATCTGAAAAATTATTCCAAGAAATAGCCAAGCATTATCAGCAAGTGTCAATGGTAGCTTCCTACTCAAAGTATTCCTGTGCCTGACCTTGACTCTGGTCCTCACTGCCTGGCTTCCCTTGATTCCTATCCATTTTCTGAGACTGGTTCTCCTGAGAGTCTGCCAATTTATTCTTTTGCTTAAATTAGCCAAAGTTGCCTTCTACTACTTAAAATCAATGTAATGCTAATGGATATGCTGTTTTTTTTTTTCTTTTTGCCCACTACATACAGCTTAATTCAAGTAAGTTAAATGCGCCTATGACATAACTCCACTGTTATTATGTTCCCCCAAATATTCTCAATACCAAGGGTTACATGATACTAGCTCTTTACATAATATAGCTGTATGCTAAGAGGCATGCCACCTATTTCCCATATGTTGAGTCCAGAGTTTACTTTGCCTTTGTATCTTTTCTCTCATAAGCATTCACTGCCAAACCTCACTATGTCTATACCAGCTACATTTCCTCTCATTTCTACTCCCAACAGAATTGGCACACAACTCCCTGAAACCTAATTCTCAAGTTTGTAGAGATTCCAAAATAAATTCAGGTATACTGAAATATCTTACAAAGAAAATTCACAGTTTAGAGCCACTTCCCAGATACATTTATAAACCTCCCTGACATAAGGCCAGTTGGTCAGACTCTGCCTCCACCCACCAACACCTATCTAGCACACCATACCTTATTCCAAAAGCTCTAGACGCACAGCTGACTTGCCAAACTCCAGCTTTCTTCCTTCCCTATGAGGGGCTTATGCACACTGTGCCTTTTTCTCTCATTAGCCCACCACTCAGTAAATTTTATCTCTGGTAATCTCTTCTGGAAAGTATTTCAACATCCTCTTTAAACTATTTTTTCCAATTATTTCAACTCAAAAAATTATGTATGTTTTATAATTTTTTAAATAAACAAATTTCCTCCTTCTTACCTCATTCACTTAGTTCCATTAATGAGCCTTAGAAAACTCTGATCAAGGCTAGTGAGTGACACATCTGTATCAAGCAAAATTGAAAGTCCTAAGATTTTCACTCATCTCAACAAAATCAATTATCGGTGCCTAAGTCCCCTCCACAACTCTATAATACTCTCAATCTATCTCTTCCTTATCTTATAAAATCACGTTTTCCCTAATAGAGATTTTTAACTAGTCAAAATAATGTTTTTATAAACTTCTTACATTTATTGCAATTATAGCTTGTTTAATTACCAGTGTTAGGACAATACATTTTATCATTTTTCACATCAGACATACACTGTAATTTAGCTACCTCAGGTATTAAGCAAGCTAAACCAGCTAGGTTGTGATCCTAGCCACCATGCAGACTGGAATTCGATGGAAATGCGAAAAGAATTTCAGGAAAAGGCTTCAGATAACTTTAAACATCATTGTTTGCATCACTTCCACAAAAGGATCAACATTTGATGATCAAATAATGTAATCCTACACATAATCTTTTCTTTCAAATAGCTATTGTCTGACACAAATTTCATTTCAACCCTTGAAAAAAATTATTTGAAGTATAGCTTTATTTCATTTTCCCAGAAATTCAAAGAATTCACATTAAGTTCATTCTTATTTTTACATTAACAAATTATAGAACACATACACCCCTTCTAACCTTTAAAAAATTTTTACACTCAAACTTAGCCAAGAGGCCAAGAAGAGATTTTTAAATTTTTAATGCTGATGTTAACAATCAATCACTGAAATGAAGCCAGAGTTCCTACCTACTCTCTTCATCAAAAGCAATCAAAATTTTCATTCAATATTATGAAACATTCAACAGGTAGTTTTTAATCCTCATATCAAAACAATTTAAAGTCTTGTAGCAGATGTGATTAAATTCACTTTAAGTTCACAGCTTCATTCTATTATGTGATCACTTACATACATACAGCAACAATCAAACAGACATTATGTATTATTTAATTTTAAATTGCCAAGCCCATTCACTTCCCCACCAATTTACTTGTCAAATTTGTCTAATTTGACAAATTTGTCTAATTTGATCTTAAAATGTTAATTGTACATTAATCAGCAGGGCAAAAGCATACCACTGAACATTTGGACAATCTGCCAACATTTAGGTCTGGATAGTTTGCCAAGCTAAGCATAATCATCTTTATTTTATGTTGTTTATACAGCAAATTTCTACTATGCTCTGTTCATCTAACAGTTTTGTTTAAGGTTGGTACTTGGTAAACTATGTTTATGGGAAAATCATCAGTCAAAAGACTCTTTTACTTCAACTTAGGTAAATCATCACAAGTAAATCTTGAAGACGTAGGAATATCTACCACTTAAAAAAATTACAAATTATCCAAGCTTTCTTAAAATATCATGTGTGCTTATTCCTATTAACAGAATTGATCAAAGCATAGATGAGTCTGTTTCAAGAAACCCCCATCGATCAGCAAGGCTTAAAGAGTCTTGTGCAAAGCCTAAATATCAACACTATAAAAAAGTCTGGCAAGTTGTAGGGGCCAGTGTCAGTTTCTACATCCTTCCCACTCCATAGAATTAATGATGTGTAATACAGATGATCGTTGTATATAGATACAGAGCAAGTTTGTTCTCAACCACCCAATAATTAAAAAAAAAATTATTTTGCTTCCTTTGTTTACACAAAGGTGAATGGTAGTATCAATGTTATCATTATGGGTTTTGGGAAGAAAATTTCAGTTCCAGAGCCTGTAATACCAGACTCAATCATGTTTTTATCTAGAGCCTTAAAAAACAAGCTGGCAAGTTGAAGCCAAAAATCTCAAATTACAAAATGATCCTAACTGTCCAACTCCTAAGTATATATATACTTCAACTTCAGAATTACAACTTTTTCAACTCCCCATCCTCCACTGCTCAGAAATTTGTGCATGCTTTTTTGTTATCTGAGTATAGTATCTGCACTACTACACAATCTTGTCCTAAAATATATATCTTCAAACTCTTACTCAAAACTCCCTTCCATAAAATCTCTCATACACCAAATAACATAGCCAGATCAAATCCATCTATCACTCTAAGTTTTCCAAAATTTCTAAATCTCTTATGTACAACAAACAACTGCTTCTGGTAGAAGAGAAGCATCCAGGGAGCAAGCAGGAGCCTGAAAATCCAGTTTGAGTTTCAACTTTACTTTGTTATTGAGCTAATTTATGCAACAAACACTAAAAAATAATATACTCTCAGTTCATTTGCCCAGGTTAGTATTAAAGTTATTTGTATTATATACCATTAATTGTGTATTGAGATATAGTAAATAGCAGTGAAGATACCTGTAGGTAAAACAGAAGGCACAAACACAGAAAGACCCTAGGAGTCTACTGTGGTAGTCAAAACAGGCATCCCAGACTGGCTCTTCCTCGCTGCTGATTTTGCACAAACCACTTCCCTTCCCTAAGATCAGTTTCTCCTCAAAAGTCTCCACCTCCTAAGGTGGTTTTAAGAATTAAATGAGTACACCCATGTTCAGAGAAGCACTATTCACAATAACTGAAGTATGGACGCAACCCAGGTGTCCACTGAAAAATAAATGAATAAATAAAATGTGGCACATCTACACAATGGAGTATTATTCATCCTTAAAAAGGGAAGAAAGTTCTTACATATGCTAGAGTATAAATGAACCTTGTGAACATATGAAATAAGCCAGTCCCAAAAAGACAAGTCCTGTGTGATTCCACTTTTATGAGGTACCTAGAGTAGTATAATATCAGAGACACAGACAGTAAAATGGTGGCGGCCAGAGGCTGGGGGAAGAAAGGAATGGAGAATTATTGTCGAATATTTATAGTTTCAGTTTTGGAGATGAAAGAATTCTGAAGATGAATGATTTGTTTTCAAACATTATGAATATATTTAATACCACTGAACTATATACTTAAAAGTGGTTGAGTGTAAATTGTATGTTATGCATATTTTAACAAACAAAATTGAAAAAGAATGAGTTAATACATTGAAGAGTGCCTGGTACATGGTAGCAAAACACCAGCTATTATTATCATATTATGTCTAAGGCACAAAGTAATTACTTAATTAAGACTGGATATCATTATTATTAATACTACAACTACTACTTTACCCATTCAGAAGAGTTGAAGTAATTACTAAAACAAACCTTGGGTAAGGCAGAAAGGACTAGTTTAAGAACCCAGTAGGCAAAAGAGAACATCCCTTTTGAACAGAGAAGAGAGAGAGATACAAGAACGCAGAAATTATAAAATATAGAAAAATAAACCATAGGTTTAATTCCCCCTAAAGGTTACCGATAACACACAAACTCAAACTTATAAGCATATTTACATAGTAAACAGCAGACAACTGCATTAAATAGTTCATTCATTTTTTCATGAATAGGTGCAACCAAAGGAAATTTTGCAAAATCAGAAGCTGCACTACTCAAATGAGCGGTAACTCAAAACAGAGAACTCACAAAGAAGAACTTGAATCAGGTGGTTCTCTCAATCTGTCTAGGAAACTGTTTTCTAAACACTAGAAAGATAAAAAACAAACTTGAGCCTAAAATATTCCAATGTACTAAAACAGTTTCTTAAAGTTTACAAACAATGGTACATACAAATACATGATAATTCCAGGAGCTACTGTATACAATGGCAAATTATCACGTTTTTGTCCTACAAACTAGCTTATTAGAATAAAATTTAGTAACAGTGTAAATTAAATTATAATTAACTCTATATAGATACATAAGTCCCTAACCAACCCAAAAGAATCATAATTACTATCATAACAATAAGAGTTGATTGATAAAATCCTTTCCTATGCATAAGTTTTTTTTTTAAGATTTTATTTATTTATTTTTAGACAAAAGGGAACAGAGGGAGGAAGAGAAAAAACAAAACATCAATGTTTGTTGCATCTCATGTGTCACCTACTGGAGACCTGCCCTGCAACCCAGGCATGTGCCCTGATAGGAATCAAACCAGTGACCCTTTGGTTCACAGCTCGGCAGCACTTGATTCACTGAGCCACACCAACCTGTGTACAAGTTTATAAAATCAATTAATTAACAGAGCTTTGAGGAAATGCAAGGTAGAATACCAAAGCATACCTTTCAACTAAGGAATAGAACTGTCAAGTCAGGACTGGATGTATTTGCTACCAACAACATGCATCTTGCTAACTACCACTTCTATAGGCTAGAGTATGCTCCCTCCGTTCACCAGTCTACAAAGAATTAGAGAATTATAGAATTTTAAAAGGCTGGAAGGGTTCTTATGTACTCCCACTTTACTCAAGTAGTGTATGCACATATATACACAAACACATACACCCGTCTACCCCACCTCCAGTGCTACAACAATCTTAACAGCACCTAAGGGACGAGAAAAACTGGCTAGACTCAAATACAAGTGGGAACAAAAAGTATCCACACAGGCACTATCTGGTTATATTACCTCCTCCAGTTGGTAACTGAAACTACGCATCAATAGTCACTAGGCATAAATAAAAACATAAAGAAGCTTCTACCTCAAAAACTAGATTGAATATAATACAGATATTTTTAGTATCTTCTAAGCTCATTCGAATTTGCTTCTTAATGGTCATCTAAATCCAAAAAGTGCACTTTAAATCAACATTGGATACAAACATAGTTCAATAAATCAATTTCTTCAAAGCCTGAAAAGTGACAAGGTTAGATGAGAAAATCTTAACATTATTTTTTTATTTTTAAAATTTTTTTTATTTTCATTTTTTTATTGTTGTCCAAGTACAGTTCTCTCCATTTTCCCCTACCACTCTTCCCTGCCTCCTACCCCCAATCCTACCCCACTTTGGTTTTGTCCATGGGTCCTTTATACATGTTCCTTGATTACCCTTCCCCTTCTTTCCTCTGTTACCCCCCTGTCAGTTGTTCTTTATTTCAGTGTCTCTGCTTCTATTTTGCTTGCATGTTTTGTTGATTAGGTTTCACTTATAGGTGAGATCATATGGTATTTGTCTTTTACCACCTGGCTTATTTCACTCAGCATGAGATGCTCTCCAGATTCATTCATGCTGTCACAAAGGGTAGGAGCTCCCTCTTTCTTTCTGCTCTGTTATGTAGTATTCAATTGTGTAAATGCACCACAGTTTTTGATCCACTCATTTACTGATGGGCACCTCAGTTGCTTCCAGCACTTGGTTATTGTAAATTGTGATGCTATGAACATTGGGGTACATAGGTTCTTTTGAATTGATGTTTCAGAATTCTTAGGGTATAATCCCAGTAGTGGAATTGCCGGATCAAAAGGCAGTTCCATTTTTAGTTTTCTGAGGAAATTCCATGCTGTTTTCCACATTGGCTGCACCAGTCTGCAATCCCACCAACAGTGCACTAGGGTTCCCTTTTCTCTACAACCTCTTTGGCACGTGTTGTTTGTTGATTTGTTAATGATGGCCATTCTGACTGGTGTGAAGTGGTATCTCCTTGTGGTTTTAATTTGCATCCCTCTGATGGCTAATGATGCTGAGCATCCTTTCATATGTCTCTAGCCCTCTGTATGTCCTCCTTGGAGAAGTGTCTGTTCGGGTCCTTTGCCCATTTTTTAATTGGATTATTTGTCTTCCTGGAGTGGAGTCATGTGAGTTCTTTATATATTTTGGATCAGACCCTTGTCTGAGTTATCAATGGCAAGTATGTTCTCCCAAATGGTTGGTTGCCTTTTCATTTTGCTGATGTTTTCTTCAGCTATGCAACTTTTTATTTTGATGAAGTCCCATTTGTTTATTCTTTCCTTTATGTCCCTTGCATTATTTTTCATTGTATTTCTTCCATTAACATTTACCCCATACCCTCTTCCACCTTCATCCAACCCCTCCCCTCATCTCTGAAATTCCACACTGTTGTCCTTGTCCTCAAAGATTCAAATTGAATCAAGTTGTTTAAATAAATGAATTACCATTTAAGTAGGGGGCGAGGTTTCTCTTCATTTTTAAATATTTCCTTATTCTGACAAATATTAATTTTTGGTCAAATTAAAAACATAAAAGCCCAGCCCTGGCTGGTATGGCTCAGTGGATTTCCAGTGCCAGCCTGTGAAACAAAGTGTCACCGGTTCAATTCCCAGTCAGGGCACATGCCCGGGTTGTGAGCCAGGTCCCCAGTTGGAGGTGTATGAGAGGCAACCACACATTGATGTTTCTCTCCCTCTCTTTCTCTTTCCTTTCCCCTCTCTCTAAAAATAAATACTTTTTATAACTAAATAAATAAAGCCCAAAATTGCTAATTAGGCATAGATTATTGAACCAACTTAATCTGCCTTTGATATCTTCATTCTGAGAAAATGGAGTAGATTTTTTGCTACTTACAAAGTAGCAAAGGTGCTGACAAGTAGTATTTGCATAACCTGGGAATTGTTAAAAATGAAGAATCCTGGGATTTACCACAAACTTACTGAACCAAAATTTTCATTTTAACAAGATGCCAGGTGACCGGTAGACATGTTAAATTATTAAAACCGTTGGATAAAGTGACCTCTAACCCCCCTTAACACTCAAACTGCAAAAGAAAATAGGAAATAGAAAAGAAGGGAGAGAGGAAGGGATGAGGGGAAGAAGGAAAGGAAGGAGGGAGGGAAGAAGGAAGGAAATAGGGAAGCCAAACAACAGAAATCAAAATAAGTAAAAGAAATTTTTTAAAAACATATGAAAAAGGGAGCTTTCACTAACTGCACCTGTACAAAGTCATAAGCTATAGATTTTCCTCTCTTCTCAGCTACAGAAATATTCTTGTTTTAATGTTAAGTATCGCAAAAGGAGCAAAGACGAGTGAAAAAGAAGACCAAACAAGAACACAAGTTAGTTTCAATCATAATCTTCTAGTTTTCACATTTTATATTATGTAACTTTTACACTGTTGGCTAGACTGACTGAATGTTAATATCGATATAATCTACTTCCAATAAAAGGTTTTACTAAGTCCCAAAAGAGGTTCACATAATAGTCTATGAATTATAACTAAAAATGGGAAATAAAGTGGGGGGATGACTGAGGGCTCACTGCTACATGGACTTCCTGTGTCTCCTCCCAGAATAACCCCTTGGAGATGTCTTGGTAGGTAGGGGTGGCTTTATATTACATTACCCCTTATCTTCCTCCAGGCTCAGAAGTAGATGGTTTGCTTCCCCTTCCACAAAAACTGTTCCTCACATTCGCATTTCCGTCTCCTGTATCACTATGAAAAACACTCTTTCCGTGCTCCTAGAGAGTACTTCAAAAAACAGCTTTTATGTACCTCAAAAGCCACTGAGCAAAACAACTACTAACTAAATAATTCCAAGTAGCCTTAAAACTCAAGAAGCCTTGAGGTAAAGAATCTGCTACCTTACAACCTCCTAGGAATAATACAAGAACTAGGAGTTGACATAACAGTCAAAATTTAAATGGGAGATTCATGGCTTGCCAATCATGAAGACTCTGACATGTTTAAAAATATAAATGAAGGATTAAACCAGCCACCAGTTTAACAATTTTCTTCCTTTAGCCTTAAGCACATAACTGCCCAGTGACCAGAACTTAGTACACTGATCCTGGATTTACACCAATTATTAGTCAAATCAGTCCAGCGCAGACAGGCTGTTTCCACTTCAGGACTTCTCTCTTTGTTCCTGTTGCCCACGTTACTCACCCTTCACTAGTCATCCTCCTTGTAAGAACGCCTACGTTCTTAGCATCTGTGTCATGTCATTTACAGGCAATTATTAAATATATTTCATAATGTTCTCTCATACATTACCATTTTAATTTCACAATTAGATTTTTCACCCATTTAAAAGCACGAACCATGTCTAATTTTCTTTTTTTTAATACATACAGATTTAAAAAATAGACCTTTACCATAGCTATGGCATTTCTGTTCAGAAAGTTACAGTTTGGTTTAATATTTTATTTTAATGAATCTATTAATTGGGTAGAATGTGTAACCATCAACAATATTTACCAAGTGCTTAGTATTCTACATGCTTTAGATGAAACTACTTAATCCTCATAACATCTGTAAGGTGGTTATTACTGTTATTCCTATTTTTTCAGATGGACAAGCTGGGACGCAGAGAGGTTATAATATAACAGTCCCAAGTCACATTACTAAGAAGTATGAAAACTCCAGGATATGAACCCAGGTTAGTGTCAATGCCCAAGCTCATAATTACTATGCTATTTTGCTTCTCAAAAATATACTTGTTTTATAAGCTACTAAGTATTCTTGTTCTAGAATTTTATTATATTGTTCTCTTTATACATCTTTGATTTTATTGGATATACAGAATACCTAATACTGGTTTACAATATCTCTTATTTGAAACCTTTGCAGTTAAATGTATTTCAGAATTTTGAATTTAATAAACTTTAGATAAAATATATAATAAATAAAATAGGCACAAACTAATTTTCCTCTCAAAACATTATTGTCACTGAAATTGACAACACATTAAATATTTTACTTGGTGGCACCAAGTACACAGTCAGAACAGCTACCATTTAAAACTTGTTGAAAATTAGAAATTTTATTTAAATCAAGCAACATCTTTTTTTCATGTTACTTCTACTAGAACAATATTTTTAATTATTTTAGTGAAGGGGAAAGACCTAATCTGTAAGAAACTTGAAATAACTTTACTTTTAATACACATTATCCTTTCCAGAGATAGTGTACTATAAAGATCTGTAGTTATTGATTTTAATTTTATAAATGAACTATTAGCATAGCTAAGGCTTTTTTAAATAAAGATAATTAAAAATATGGAAGATGCACAACATGATGATATTCGATTCTATTTAATATTGTTTCATGCAAAGGGGGAAATGTGAGTAAAATTATACCTAAGTGCCACAAATGTTTTAAATGGGTTTTAATTTCTCCATTTATTAGCACATAATGTTCAATGGATCATACTATTAAAATTAACTAGTTTCCTTCGTCCTGTTCTCAAAAAAGTAATGAAAGCAATTCTAGATGAACCAATCTCAAGAGGTAAGTACTACATGCAACTACATAAACACTAGAGAGACTACAAAAATAAGTATAATATGAATTCATAATATTAAACAACTGCCAAGACCAGATCACAGAGTAGGCTCAATGCATAACACAGTTGCTTCAAGTTTACAATTTAAGCAGCAGTTTTATTTGTCCTAAATATACAGGGTAGGGCAAAAGTACGTTTACAGTTGTGAGTCTGTGAAACACCGACTTTATTCTTGTATTATTATTTATTAATATTGTCTTATGTTCCATATGAACAACTGTTAACCTACTTTTGCCCTCCCTGTGTACTGTGTTCTGCACCTCTAGCCAGTGGTGTACATTTTATTGGGCTAATATAACACACAAAAAGTTTAAAAGCCATTCTAAGTAATGCATGAGGAAACAAAATTTACTTCTCTTTATTAAATGCAAAAGTATTTTAAAATTAAAATTTTTTTAATTCTAAGATGTTACTAAAATAAAAATTATCCAACAAAGCTCATCTGCTAGCAAAAACATCAGCAACAGCAGCAACATTAGAGCCGAGCTAAAAGCTAGAGCTGTATTATAATAAGATGGGCTGCCTACAAAATCCTCAAGAAATCAAATTTTACAATTTAGAAAACAGCTATCACAAGTACTCATTTTTATTTCTTCCCCTAGTTCCCAGATACTAATTCCTTTTCGGAACCAAATTACCATTAACATGCAAAAACTGAATATATTTCCTCAGGAAAGCAAAAATACTATATGATAATATAATTTTTTTAAAGAAAGTATATGGTTATAGAAGTTTCCCAAAATATAATTGGGGCATATATATTAAAATCACTGTTCTTCATATACAATGTATAGTATCAAATGACTTTTCTACCTTATGAACCTAAATTTCACTCAAAAAAGAAAGCTATATTCTAACATCGTGTTTTTCTACTAGACTCTTTTGCTCCCAATATAAATTACTGGGAGGAAAAACTCGTATGGGTAAAAGAGACTCTTCACATCATTATTTCACACCCTGAGAACACCAGTTTCCAAAAGCAAGCAAAACACTTTTCGGCATTTTAATATGGCAAAATCATTTTTACAAAAATAATTCCAAAATGACACTGTACAGTCAAGTATTTTACAAGTAAAATACTTCAGATGCAATTCCCAATGGAAAATGTCAACATTATAAAAATTGCTATATCTTCAATACTGTGGTATACTGACCCTCCAAATCCTTACTAAATTCTTAATAATCTCAAGCTAATATTTGGGATGTACTCAACGTACAACACACTAGGTACAACTAGAATTCTGCCTCACAGAAGCAGCCGGAATCAAAGCTGGCCCTCTGCTGCCATCTACTGAAGTCATGATGAAATGCCACAACTAAACCAGAAGTGACAAGAAGATTCTTTAATGATGAACCTGTTCAATAAACTATCATAATATACTAGTTCAGAACGTGGTCCTTAAAATATCACTACAGAAAATACTAAAAAAAAATATTTAAAGCACTGAATTTTTTTACTTTATAAAAAATATATATTCTTCCACATGTATTCTGGAGCATACAGAATACAGCAATAAACGATTATAATGAAGTGTCAGATGAGTACTCATAAAAATGTTATTACAGAATAATATTATCACAGAACCATTATAAAAACAAAAATTTCAGAAAGAATCCAAATGCCCACACAAGTGTGAACAAAAAAGGGGCCACACACTAACCCTGACAAGCTCGGGGGAGGCCTGCGTGGCGGCCTTACCAACTAAGAGACTGAAAGTAACCACACAGGATGGTCTGACATTAAAAGTTATTAACTAAACGTAGTTTATGGCAGGAAGTCATGTCCTAGGTCAGAATCGTTCCTGACACACATCGGTCTTTACCTTAATTAAGCCTGTGCATGGCCTTTTTGCATCTACAATAACATACCTCTAGAATGTTAAAGTGATTTCCTTTTCTCCGGACCCCCTGGCATAGGCACTGCATCGGAGGGACATGACAGATCCCCTCATCATTACTGAGTTCACTGTTGACTCTTAACTATCCTGCACCCACCCATGTAAAAGAAGTGTTTATTTTTTTAATCTAACCCAAGAGATTACCCCACTTTGCTTTCTCCCACTGCCCTAATCTATCACCAATGGATTTCATGTAACCCATTTATGTCTTCTCTTTTGATTGTAATGTATAAAATAAGGTGTAAACTAGAATTTTGCAGAAAATTTCCTCAATCCAGTGAGATTTTGCTTCCTGCCGACTGTCATCAGTTTGGCTCAAATAAAATCATAAAAATTCTTACAGGTTTGCACTTTTTCCATGGCAGAGTGAACGGAAAGGGGACACTGGAAGTCAGGAGGGGAACCAACTTAATTGTACATCATCAATAAACCATACCACAGAGCCACATCCTCCCATGCGGGTCTCAGGAAATTCTTTTCCTTTACGTATCGCCAGAATCCCACGTCCAACGGTAACAAAAGAACTCCAGTGTTCAGATGCAAAGAGGTCACCAAGTACCCAGCACAGTGACTGGAAAGGCGAGTGGGAGGGGGGAAACTCCGCATATTAAGACATCCACTGGGGAATTTTAGGCCAAGAATTGTAAGAAAATTCTAGAAGTTTCCTAGAAGTTTCCAGAAGCAGACCACTTATAAGGAACTAGATTCAGAATAATATCAGACCTTTTCTAAATAGTAGAGGCTAATAGAAGATAGTAAAGTAAGGTTTTTAATATTCTGAAGGAAAAACCATTTTTAATCTAAAATTTAATAAACAGCCAAACTATTAAATATATGGCCAGAGCAATACATTTTCATATACCTAAGTATGCATATATATTACTTTCTACGCATACTTTCTTAGGAAGTGATTTAAGGCAGTGTCCCTGCAAAGCAAGAAAATAAACCTAAACAAAGAAAGAAAGAAGAGAGAAAAAGAAACAAAAAACATGGAATCCAGAAAACCAGATACAACCAGGATAGAAGTTGGGAACAGAGCTTTACATAAAAGCTAGAAATCACAGAAGACTCTACGAGAGAAAAGTCTGGGATAACAAAAAAAACTGTTGGAATTAGAAATAAAATGACTAAAACCTTGAAAAAACTTAATAGGGTAAAAATAATTAGCAGAATAAAAAAGAGCCTGTTTATATTCAACAGTACGTACATTCTACTTTAGGCGGCAGAGAAGTCAGGACTTTGAACTCTGGTCAAGTTAGCTGTCTTTCTGTAATCACCTCCAGCCCTACAGTTGTGTGATCTAAGTGTATCTCAAGTTTAAAAATGAACACAAACTACACTCTCCAGATCCCTTGCCAGCTCCCTGGGAGAAAACTGGAAAAAAGGAGAAAGGGAGAAACATTGATTTGCTTCTGGCAGCATCACAGGTGGCGTTGAAGGCATCAACCACAGTTTTATGGGCTCTGCTCCTCAGTGGAGATCCCCTCAGTGAGCGGCTGGTACACTGCAACAGCAACAGCCAGAGCTGGGTTACCTCTCCGCCAGCACACCAGCAGCAAACGCTAAGCAAACTCCAATCAGAGGCTGCAGCAGCTCACTGATTCCTGATCTTGAGGTAACCCTTTTGCTACTACACCCTTTCAATGCCTTTGTAACAACAGTTCCAGTGATAAAATTTTTTTAAATATTTTCACCAATTGAATTCAACCACAGACTTAAAAGAAAAGCCTTTTGTTTACCAAACAGCATGTAAATGTAAATGGAGTTGACAATATTAAAATTAGAACTGGCATAACAGAGGTAGATGGAAGACAGGGAACTCTAAAGTCCTCATCTTACAAGGGTCAACAAACACTAGACAGGAGTTATTAGAATAAATAATATACAGGTATGATCAATGAAGAACTAACAATAAGTTTAACTATAAGAGAAACTAGAAAAGGTAGACACCAAGATTTTGGTGAGGTACATCCTCAGTGACCACACTAGGAACTCACATAAGGTTGATTGCTAAACACTAATATAAACATTTTACTTAGCCCTGGCTGGTGTGGCTCAGTGGTTGAGTGCCAGCCTTCGAATCAAAGGGTTGCTAGTCTGATTCCCAGTCAGGGCACGGACCTGGGTTGTGGGCCAGGTCTCCAATAGGGGGCATATGAGAAGCAACTACACACTGATGTTTCTCTCCATCTCTTTCTCCCTCCCTTCCCCTCTCCCTGAAAATAAATAAATAAATTCTTTAAAAAAATAAATAAAAATAAACATTATTTAGAGATCTGGAGATAATCACAGAATAAGTAAAAAAAATAGGAAGGGTTAAAAGTCACTGTCTTTAGGTATCAGGACTGATGAAAAGAAGGAAAAGATGGGAAGAGTTCTGGCACTCTCCATTATAAGCTTTCCAGTATTATGTAATTCATTTAACCATAAACACTAATGTAATTTTTAATCACTAAAAAATATTTATATTTAATAACACAGAAAAATACTGAGGCTATATTAAGTAAAAATAACAGATTATTAAACTGTAAATCATAAATACTAAACAGTTGATGTAGAAAACATATTTCACCTAACAGAAACTCCAATGTAGCAGGGATCATAACTTCCAGCACCTGGAATGGTACCTGGCACATAATACACACTAAAAAATACTGTGGAATGAATACATTTTCATTTAACTGAACAAAAGATTATACACAGGCAGACAGAAAGTTCTGAAAGCATATAGACCAAAATCTAACTGGCGATTATTGATGCTTTTTATTTTTGTCCCTTTCCTTATTTTCCTTTTCTAAATTTTCTACAATATAAATATTCTCCATTACTTTTATAATGGAGAATATTTTTAATGACACTATCACTTCTTCATTAATGTAAGACCAGAATCACAAGACAAAAAGACATTTTTACTGAAACGTATATCAAGTCCAAGTTAGAAAAAATCACAACTACTAATAATGGAAAAGGTTTAATAGGTATAGACTACATTGATCTTGACCTAATTAAAAGAATTAAAAAGCTTTCAGGATAACATAATATTGCAAAATTGTTATTCATTGCATAAATCAGGTAATTAATTCCAGTACTGGTAAACAAATCTCATGAAATCTACCAGTTATGCAGATAAAAAGTCTCTCTGGATTATTTTAACTCGTTACTTTTATTGAATAGATTAAGGAGCATCATTCAAAATGAGAATATAGAATGTCTTTATCAGACTTCAAAGGATGAAATCAGATGATATATTTATTTGTACTAATCACCATGAATGTTAACAGATTATGCTTTTTAGAACTTCACAGCACCACACAAATTAAATACATAAAACACAGTACCCTTTTAAGTGGTCTTCCATCAGAGAGAGTAATGCCATATGGATTACTCAGATTTCCACTGATCTGGAATAAAATTTAAATGCCACTTTAAATGATTTGAGCAGCACTTACGTATCAAAAGGGCATAGAGATGTGAAAAATATTTCATTTTTATAAAACGATCAGTTTCATAAAACGGTCAGTCTTCAAAAGAAACATTCCAAAGGTTTTGTTTTATTTTACATTTATCCCTGACATGGCTGACTACTTTCAATTTTCTTTTGTATAAAGCAGGCATACTTTTTAAAAAAATCAATCACAATTCTTTCAAACAATTTTTCTCTGGTTCACAGAGGAACAGATTTGTCTTCTCTTTTTACCCAACCTAGTACTTGCCATTTCTATAATCACACATAATGGACTAGAACTTGTGAGCAAATAACCAGTTCTTAAAGTATCATAGAATTATGCTGCTGACTTTGCTACTATCTACCTGTATAATTGAAGCAAGTATTTTATTTTCTGGATTCTAACCCCTCAGATGCCCCCACAAAAACTCTAAGCCTCCCTAGAACAGTATAAAAATGAAATATTTACTCCAAGTATAACTTTATGCACTAGTGAGTTTCAAAATATTAGACATGAGGTTATGGCTATAATTAATATTAACCAGTAATAAGATAACAGGTAAGTTCTTATTTAATACCAATATTCAGTAAAAGTTCTTATATACCATAAGGAACGATCTGCTTTGCAATCAAAAGAAAAACAGAGCTAAATACAAATTTGTATTTACTCTGATCCCTTCCCTTATGTGGAATTGAAAAACTAAGTGAACAAATCTAAATTAAAGTAGTATACATAGTACTTACTTGATCATAACTTAATTTACTCATTCTGTTCCTACATAGCATAAAACAGTTTGGTTTTTGAACTCCCCTGAAAATTATTCCAGAGACATCTGAAACTTCTTTAGTATTCCTCTCAGTATGTAAGACTTCCCTAGTCTGGCTTCTCATTACCTTATCCACACTATTCCTGTCTGAACATTCAGCTCCAGTCATTAGAACAAACATCTGCTACAAACATTACTAACAGGATACACATCAAGGGATCCAAGTACACTACTAAAAACCTGGGGTAATTACACTGTTCTGCATAAAAATGTTACAGCAGTGAATATGGAAGCTGCCTGAACGTAATATAAATCAAGCACTCTGTTATAATAAAGGCATGGAATATGATATAATGAAGGGGGAAAAGGCTTAATTTACCTCTTAAATTTATTTATTTAGTGAATTACTTAAATTTTTTAAAAATCTTGTCAAAGCACTGGGCATTAGCAGTAACTTACAATCAATGAGAAAAATACTTCAACTTTTTAATTTACTGAAGTAAATTTTAAAACAAAAGGTCTTTATATTAAACTTACGTTTCCCTACCTTAAGCTCACTTTTACACTTTCTAACACTTGAGATACACAAACAGTCTTTCAAGGAGAATGTTTGCTATCCTAAGCTGACAAACTATGACCCAAGGGCCAAATATAGCATGCTACCTGTTATTGTAAATAAAGTTTTATTGGAACACAGTTATGCTCATTTGTTTATGTAAGAGCAGCAGGACAGAGTTGCTTTTGTGTTACAATGGCAGTACTGAATAGCTCAGACGGAGACCCCATGGCCCACAAAACCTAAAATATCCAGCCCTTACAGAAGACATTCACTGAACCCTGGATTACACAAAACACTTAAAGCTGGGAATTCTGTCTTAAGCACTCCTGATCCATTCAGCACCTGACACAGAGCCCTGGAAGCAACGAGTTTTCAATATAATTTCTGAATGAATGAAAAAAAAGGGCATTCCCAGACCGGAATTCAGGAAGAATAAATCTATCTATAATTTCCTCCAAGAAGTATTATACAAATATATCTTGCTTACTGCCCTGACTGGTGTGGCTCAATAGGTTGGGCACCATCTCACAAACCAAAGTCACTGGTTCCATTCCAGTCAAGGCACATGCCTGGGTTGCCAGGCTAGTCAGGTACAGCACTGGGGGCATGCGAAAGGCAACCAATCAATGCTTCCCTACCTCTCTTTCTCCTTCCCTTCCCCTCTCTCTAATAACAAATAAATAAAATCTTTTAAAAATATATGTATCTCACTTAAATAAATGTGTTATAAAAAGCTACTATAACTTAGATTATCATAAATGCCTAAGTGGTTTTGTTTTTAATTTCTGAAATAATTTACCCTGCCCATTCAGTTGTTTTCTGAAAGCAGGTATCTTTGTATATGTGTGTATTTACTATACATGGTCTGTCCTGAAAAAGTCCAGTCATTGTTAATATAACGAGAACGGTTTGTACGACATGAATGTAACCTGGCAGCCAAGGAGAGTGGGCTAGAATGTGCATGCATGAACCATGATGACTTCACAGTACTGGTCAGTGGGGGCAGTAGATGCCATTGAGTGACCATTTATACTGTGTGACCACAGCCTTGAAAATGACTGAGGGAGTAGAGTAAATCTGCATCAAATTTTACATTAAGCTTGAACATTTCTCTGCGGAAGCTATTCAGATAATTCAGAAGGCTTTCAGAGATGCTGCAATGAGTGCAACACAAATAAAAGTGTGGCACAAATGCTTCAAAGATGGTCAAGAATCTGTTGACAGTGATCCATGTCCTAGAAGGCCTGAAACAAGCAGAACACCTGAGAATGTTAAACGTGTACAGGCTGCAGTCAAAAAAGATTGGCAACTGACAGTGGGAGAACTGGAAGCTCCTACTGTTAATTTTTAAAGTAAATTCAAAGTTCAAATTTTGGAACAGGGGATTCCAAAAGTGACTGTGTCCGAGATTTTGACACAGGATATTGGCATGAAATGTGTTGTGACAAAATTCTTTCCATGGTTTCTGCTACCAGAGCAGAAGGAACATCATGCTGCAGTTGGGAGAACCATGTGAGGTCCCAAGATGCCTAACTTTGAAGGAGATTGAGGTGTCACTGTCCTATAACAGTGGTTCCTGTATCTTGTATCTTCTTCAATAAATGTCTCCATTTTTCATAGTACAAGGAGGGATACTTTCTGGACAGATCTTGTCTAATTCCACATTGTCTAGTACATAATACACATACACACACACAGATTATAAGAATATGTAAAAACAGGAAAATATTTTCAGATAATATATTCTACATAACAAATTCAAAACCTTCTGTATTCATACCAGAAGAACTTACAAGAGGGTTCAGCAAGACTGCTAGTGCAATATCAACATGCACAAATAATTAGTGTCATACTAGTAGACACCCATTTGCCATGAGTAAGATGGTACTTCTAAATTCAAAGCAAGGAACCTCCTTTTGATCAGTAGGTATTAGATTTTCCATTTGAATTTCCAAAAATCAATTTGAAAGTTTATGACATGGCCTCCTTCCAGAACCACACACAAACAGTGAATTACAATATCAAAACATAGGTTTTTTTTAAATATTAGCAAAAGATATTCCAGATCTCTACACTGAAAGCTATGCAACGCTTCTGAGAGAAATTAAAGATGACTTAAATAAATGGAGGATAGATATATCATATATCTGGGTTGGAATACTCAAAAACTGTTAAATGACCATTCCCCCCAAACTGATCTCTAGATGAGAAGCAAATCTAATCAACATCTCACATAAATGTTTTACTCCTGCAATAAAATATCCTAAGACAGACTGGGTATTCAAGTAAATACTTAGGGGTCTTCCCTTCATTTTTGGTGGAACATGGTTCTACGATAAATGAGATATTTCCATTATCAATCAGAAACATATTTGCTCAAATTACTTCAGCTAATCGTTTAGGGGTCTAACAGATGAGACACACAGAAAGGGGTATACAACTGCAGAGGAAGGAGAAAAAACAAAAGATGGCAAAAATCAAGTGACAAATTTAGAAGACTTCATTATTTTGCCCTAAGTCTGCCACGATCATAGCCTTGGGTATATGGAGAAGACAACGTAAAAAGTAAAGAATATCCAGAACATGAAACTCTTCGGATCAAAACTATGCCTTATGCCCCAACCCCCAGGCCATTTTGTATACAGTTTAAAGCCTAGAAATAGACATCTGTGCTCCTTATCTTTTTTCCACTCTTTGTCCACCCAGAGAGGTAGGTAATAAACCCATCTGTTAAGACACTGTTACACATCTATTAAAAATATACATCTCAACAAAAACTCAACTCAGGCTATTCCTTATTACCACTTTAACAAATTCTAAACATATCATAATCCAAAAAAGTAAATCAATTTCAATATTCTAAAATAAGCAATGAAGCTAATTTTTATCAATCCTTCAATAATGCATGTCCCCAGAGGAAAAGGCATGAAGGGGCAAGTCACTCAAATTATCTATATCTGAATCTTTTAACTGTCCCCATGCTTACAGATTCATCCATGAAGGAATACTCCTAGAAGCACACAGGCAAGTTTAAATTTTTCATTTTATCTCTCTACAATGTTTGAATTTGTTATCATATACTAATTAATTTTTGAAGCTAGTTAATTTTTAAAGTAAATTCAAAATACTGTGAACAAGTAAACATATTTATGTAAATAGATTAAAATATATATGTAAAACATACTTTGTTATTTAACTATTTGGACTCAATATACCAAGAATTAATATTAAAAACAAGATCTGTTTTTGCCCTGGCTGGTTTAGCTCAGTGGGTTGAGGCAGCCTCCCGTAACCAAAAGGTCACAAGTTCAATTCCAGGTCAAAGCACACACCTACGTTGTGGGTTTGATTTCCTAGCCCGTGTCCAGACACATACAATCCCTGGTCTAGGTGTGTATAGGAGGCAAACAATTGATGCTAGTCTCTCCCATTAATGTTTCTCTCTCTCCCTTCCTCTCTCTCTAAAAGCAAGTTTTAAAAAATGTCTTCAGGTGAAGATTGAAAAAAAAACACTATCTCTTTTATAACCAAAAGAATAAGGTCAATACCACAATGATGGTAGTGGTGATACATCTCTAGGTGATAAAAGGACTATTTTTATTTTCTTATTTTTGTTATTTTCTGAACTTTAATGAACTTTGTTATCAAAAAGTACCAAAAAAGCTAAAAAATGCTAAGTTCAAAGAAAGACTGTTTCCAACAAAGACAAATAAAATATTTTTGACATATTCCCAAATAATAAAAATAAAATATAATCACTGGAAAGCGTATCATGTTGAAATAATATCATTACATTCACTTATTATTAAAATCAAGTTGTATCTTCCCCTCTCCATGTCTCCACATATATCTTTTAAGGTCATTAAAAGTTAAATGTAAATGAAGAAAGCATAATACAAAAGGTATAATTTCCATTTTGACATTCGAAAAAACTTCTCATGAAAATTAAATGCAATCAATATCACCTTCAAAATAAGACCTAAAAACTAAAATATAAAAACAGGGTCTCAAAGATATATCCGCATTCCCATTTTTATTGCAGCATTATCACAGCAGCCAAGATACAAAAACAACCTAATGTCTGCCAACAAACAGACAGACAAAGAAGAAGTGGTATACAGCATCCCTCCTTTATCTGTGGGGGACACGTTCCAAGACCCCCCAGAAGAAGCCTGAAAGCACAGATAGTACCAAACTACATATACTATGGTTTTTTCCTATATATACATACCTATGATAAAAATTTAATTTGTAAATCAGACACAGTAAGATACTAACAACAAATATTAATAAAATAGATAAATACTGTATGATACCACTTCCATGTGAAAACTAAGAAAGCCAAACTCAGAGACACTGGTGTGGTGGTTCCCAGGGGCGAAGAGGTGCCTGAAACAGGGAGGAGCTGATCAAAGGGCACAAACTTCCAGGGGTAAGACAAGTAAGTTCTGGGGATCCCACGTGCAGCATGGCGGTTATAGTTACTAATACTGTATTACACACTCGCTAAGACAACAAATCTTACATTTTCTCACCACGGAAAAGAAATGGTAATTACTGTATTTTGCTGTGTTTAATGCGCACTTTTTTGCCCAAATTTTTGAGAGAAAACTAAGGATGTGCATTATACATGGGTAGTACTAATTCCATATCTATATAAATGCTTTTAGTTGTTTTATTTATGCTTATGCATTAAAAGCATAACTCTAAAAAGCAGTAACAATATCCATATGCAAAATAATACCCTTTATAACACAAAAAAGTATCTAAATATAAGTAAATAAATAATTGAATTAAAAAATTAAAATGAAAGGTTTTTTTCCTGAAAGTTTGGGCCAAAATGTGGACAAACATTATACACGGCAAAATACAGCATGTTAACTGATGGCAGTGTTAGCTAACACCAGTAACCATTTTGCAATATATAAGTGCATCAAATCAATATATTGTATCCTTAAATTATATGAGGTATGTCAATTATACCTCAATTAGACTGGGGGAAAAAATGAAAATATATATGCACTCCTAATTATTCTAAAACATTTTCCTTATTATGAAAAAGCCAATAGGATGCCTATATTTAATATCTGTTAAAATAATTATTTTAACTACCATAACCATTTGCTAAATAAAGATTTGCTAAACATATATAGCAAAGCTATAAAAATAGAGATTATAAAACAGAAAGAAAAAGTTAAATATTATTGAGGAAGCATAAAATTTATACTAATAAATACTTTAAAACTTAGGAATGTGAAATCTGAAGCTAAACTTTGTTGTAAGAGTACGACAACCATAAGAGTATATAAAATTACAAAAAGAATTAGCGAGGATTAAGAGAAAAAAGAAAAAGTATTCCAAGAAACCAAATATAAAATGAATCAGGGAGACTTAGTAATTTTTAGATTATAAACTAACAGCACATCTGTTAATTTTAGAAGTACCCAGCAACCATTAAAAGCAAAGTGGGGAGCAGCAGACACACCAAAAGCACAATATTATCAAGAGAAAAAGCACTTTCAAACTTAAATCTGGTATAGATTTATGTCAAGCTAACAGAACTCTGAAACCAAAATTTTAGCAGAATGACAGTAACTATACAGTATTTGAAATATGCCTTATTTTGCTGTTCAAGTCAGAAATTCATACTCCCCAAAGTGCAAACCTTCTCTAACAACAGAGCAATATTCTTAAGCATTAGGGTTATTTGTATAACTGTTTTTGAAAGTCTAACTTACCGAGTACCATCTGCTTTCCAGCTTACTTTATATGGCTTCTGCTCCAAAAGTTTAATATTTTGCTTGTCCATGGAAACAGGCTGTGCTCCAGGGAATCCAGATCTTAAAAGAAGAATACTTTATTACTACTATGGCTGGTATCATACAAAGCAATACATGTCTGAAACCAATCTCACATGAGTCACACACTTATTACAGTGTTCTCCCTATGGTGAGATTACTGTCAGTTGGAATAACACTAGATTTCACAAGAATGCTAACAAAAGGCTATCATTTTCTTGACAGTTAGAATGAAAGTTAACAAGATTCTAATCACCAATGCTGTAACTATTGGGCTAATTTTTAAATATTAATAATATATATGATCTAAACAGTAAAGCAGGTATGTTGACAAGTGTGTTAAATCAAAAAGAAGTTTCAATCTTGCTTTAGTCGTCTTACATCATTTTAGACACTGCATTCCTCATCACAACACTGCCAACTTGGCATAACTGTGCAGGGCTGGCAAGTTTCTCCTCAAAAAATGCCCAGAAGTGACAAAACAGAAGAAATGTGGACCGAGATTAAAATGTACTGGCAAGGCTTTAACATGACACCAAAATCAATACTATTTCACCATCATTTTCATCTCTTAATTAAAATTACTTCTAGGTGATTGATCTGCATGTCCCAAACAGTTATTTATATCAGGAACTTTTAAGTAAATAACCCTGTTTCATCATGTTCCAGCCTCATCACAATTTTCTGCCACAGACAGCAATGATCAACAGAATCGATCACAGACCAAGACCCGAGAGCAACAGATAGAACAGTAAACTCTCCCCTGAGTCCTCCCACAAAATGCCTGATAAATCATTTCAAGTCATGGTAGGACGCAGAACATATTTAAAGCTGATACCCTCCGATATTTGATTACAGAAAAACTGAAATATGTAACACATTCAATTTCCACCAATTCTCCCTTAATACAATAAGGGCAACCCAAACATCAACCTGCAACAGTAGAATCAAACACACAAAACAATACTAGAGAGTAAAACGGTAACTTTCTACTCCTTTAGGAAGATGTGAGTCATCTAATTTTTGACTCAACTGTTTATTACACTGCTTGTCTTGAAAAATATCTGATAAATTCTTACTTGACATCTCTTTAAGCTCTCTATGTAAACATACCAATTTCAAGAAGCAAAGAAACTATGTTAATGTTTGCTTCTATGTTAAGTATTTCAGAGTAAGAATAAATTTTATTTAAAACAATAAAATATTTATTACCCTTCCCAGCCGCAGAACTGATGACACTTCTGCTGTACTTCTCCTAATTTCGGTTGAGTTGTTACTTGAGTTACACCTTTAACGGTTACACCTTCCAAAAAAATAGCACCCTTAAAAGGAAAAGAAAAATATTTTATTAGAGTTCAAGTCCATTTACAAAGCCTAGACAGATTTGTCTATTTTCACAAATCTGAGCAAACACATGAAACAGAGATGGTCTCCAGGAGGCTCTATAAACTCCCCTAAGATTGCAGTTTCCTGTAGTCCAGCAAATGATTTTCAGTGTACACATACAGCCTAGTGTCATATCACGTTGTCAAAGCATTCCATAGGCACTCTCTAGAAATCAACAGCAATAATAACTTATCTACCATTTATTCAGAGCTCAGATTATCTGGCATCTTACACTTTCTCTAATCCTTGTAATAACTCTGAAAAGTAGACTTTATTATATTTATCTCACAAATGAGTACATAAGACATAAAGATGGCATATAACTTACTGAAGTGACAAAAACAGAATTTTGAACCCAGGTCATTCACCAGTGCTTCTCATTTTGGGAGGGGACGGAGAGTTGCATCACTTACTAAATACAGACTTTAAGGGGATAATACCCACAATACACACCTTTGTAAACTAGAATGAGAGTATAACGAAGTGGCTAAGCTACAATCATTGGATGTATCAACATAAAAACTAAATATTACTCATCATTGAATTTTTAATCTAATTTTTTAAAGTCAGAATTACATAAAGTATCTTCACTATATTTTAAAACAAGTGTATTTTTAAAATATCACAGAGAAGTGAAGCAGATGGAAAACTTATAAATCAAATAAAGAACACTCCTAAAAAACTCTATAGACTAAAAAATTTCTAAATTCATGCTACAATTACTTTCAGACCCATAAAAGGGCTGGCATCAGTCTTAAGAATAATCCATAAAACAACTCTAGCTGTGAATATAATTAAGGAATAAAAAAACATGGTCTACAAGCTGCAATGATCAACCTTCCAGCAAAAATTCTGCAACTTGAGCCACTTGGGAAGGAAAAAAAGAATACAATATTTAGTCTGCATACATCCCTGTCAAATAGAAAAGACTTCTGAGTTGAATCCCATAGACTGATTCAGATGCTAATTCCAGGCCACATCATAGTTATCTAATATGTTGTCTACTTTTTCTTAAATAAGCATACTTTAGAGATTTCATGAGTCAAAGGATCAGAGCACCATTCCTTTCTATTGTTTTAGCTCTTCCCAGAAGCAAGCAGAAGTGACCTCTGAAAATGGTTCACTATTCACTTGACCCCCAAAAACCCAGAAAATCATGCAAATCAAGAGGTTCAAATCTCTGTGTTCACTTTAAGAATACTCATGAAACTGCCCTGGCCATCAAGGGCATGAATATTCAAAAAGCCACCAAGTACACAAAGGATGTCGCTTTACAGAAGCAATGTGTGCCATTTGTCCTTACAATGGTGGAGTTGGTAGGCGTGCCCAGGCCAAACAGTAGGGCTGGATGCAAAAAAGAATTTTTGCTGCACATGCTTAAAAGTGCAGAATTTAATGATGAACTTATGGGTTTAGATGCAGGTGCTCTGGTCACCAAGCACATCCAGGTGAACAAAACTCCCAAGACATGGTGTTAGAACTTACAGAGTTCATGGATGGATTATCCCATATATGAGCTCTCCCTGCCACAATGGGATGATCCTTACTGAGAAAGAGCAGACTGTTTCTAAACCAGAAGAGGAGGTTCCACAGGAAAAAAAGATATCACTGAAGACACAAAAACTTATGGCCACGGAATAAATTCAGTACAAAATAAGTGCTAACAGAAGTTAAAAAAAAAAAGTAAAGGAAAAAAAGAAATTTCTGTTTTAGAACCATTTCTACCATTAAAATTCATAACGAATGGGAAGGAGGGAGGGAGGGAAGAAAGAAAAAAGAAATTTTAAAGGAAAAGTTAAAACAGGTACATAAGAATTTTTTACCATGTTTAGTCACTGAAATATACAAATAACTTCAATACTCCTTTTTTTAACATGTTGTTAAATCTTATTTTAAATAAATATTATTTTATTTATTTATTTTTAGAGAGAGGGGAAGGGTGGGAGAAAGAGAGGGAGAGAAGCATCAATGTGTGGTTGCCTCTCACGTGCCCCCTACTGGGGACTTGGCCTACAACCCAGGCATGAGCCCTGACTGGGAATTGAACTGGTGACCCTTTGGTTCACAGCCCGCGCTCAATCCACTGAGCTATACCAGCCAGGGCATCAATATTCTTATAAAAGTATATGTTTATACAAATTAAAAAGAAAGCATTACGAGTTCAATGTTCAGCATCTTTATTCTGAAGGTACTAGTTTCACATGAAGAAGATAACTAGCTTTAACTTCTAAGCATGTTATTTCCTAAGCAAAGTTAAGAAATCAGTAATAACTTCTGAAAGGCAAAGGCCAAATTAGCATAAATTACTCCTAAAAAAAATTACTTCTTTTTCTAACAAATATAAAGACATTAGAAATCTAATCAATATTCAATCAGTACTTTCCCACAATATTACCACAGAAGTATTTTAAATAAGTCCATGCAGTTGAACTAAATATTTTTAATTTAACAGAACAAATAAATATTGAGCCTCAGTACAGCTTTAACAACTATTGAATTTATTTACAAAAGATAATTCCAACCATCTAGTAAATGTGTCATCCATTTATTTCTTTTTCCTTAATCTTTTCTGCAATGCATCAGTTTTTATAAATTTATCTTCCCTTATTTTCTTCTGCAATAATTATTATTAAGTAAAAAAATAAAGGCACACTTCATCTTAAGTGCTCCAGACTTAAGATTTCTGGGTGTTTTCCATGTGTTTAAATTTGCCTCTCTTTCTTTTATGTGTGGGGGGTGCGGAGGTTAGGTGGGTACTCAAAGGCATCTACATTCCAGTCAGGTGGTCCTGCTTCAGTACAACACAGAAGACACTTACACAGTAAAAAACACCCAAATCAAAATGGATAGTTTGGCACAAGTCTAACAGATTTTATTGAAGTCAAAGTTATTGGTCTTGAAAAATGGAAATGTGAATGTTGGTGAGGTGTAAGTAAAGCCAGATACCTTAACAAAATTATATCTTGGTTATAAAAATAAAAAATTAAGGGTTAACATCAATGTGCTAATATAAACTGAACAGAAGCAAGAAAAAGAAACCACACACAAAAATACTGGGGACTGCCCTGGCTGGTGTAGGTCACTGGTTCAATTCCCAGTCAGGGCACTAGCCTGAGTTGCAGGCCAGGCCCCGGGTTAGGGTCCTGCAGAGGCAACTGATCAAGAGGCAACTGATCGATACACCTCTCACACACTGATGAGTTTCTCTCCCTCTCTTTCTCCCTCCCTTTCATTCTCTCCCTTCCTCCCTTCCCCTCTCTCTAACAGTAAATAAATAAAATATTTTTTAAAAAATATTGGAGAAGACGACAAACTGCTGATTCAGGCAGCAAGAATACAAGGAAGGTCCTAAACCAGCAGCAGTTTCTTAGGGAGGTACTCATACAACCTTGAGGTTCAAACCACGGGTACCAGTCATCATAAAACGCATTGACATTCCGACTGAGAAAGAACATTTGGAGCAAGTTGATAGTGAAAAGGACACCTACAGTTACTTGGCTTAACCCTTTTAGAAGGATGTAACTGTGCCACTGCAGCAAACGTACCTGGTGGGCAGGATGACAACTAGTTCCTAGCAGCAGCCTGCCACCATTGTTGGGCCCTCCCTTTTTAAACTGAGACCAAGACTCCCGTCAGCCGGTCTCAGATGTACATCAGAACTGCTCGGGAGCAATACAATTCAAGTCTGTAAATATGAACACTGACGCCATTTAACCTAACTTAAGAACAGATGGGAATGAACCTTTCATGCTGAGGGCTGCATGCCAATGCATTTAAATCAATACGTTGGCTACATGGTAAGAGCTGCTGTCTTGGGTAGCACTTAGAATGGTGGCAACACTTTGAGAGGGGCCTGAATGGACCTGTGTGTACTCTGCTCTGAAAAACCATTTGTATAGCGTGTTTCATTTTTTTAATGTGTGAAAATAAAGAAAATTAAAGAGAGAAAAAAAAAAGAACTCAAACCTAACTACTTTCTCCAAAAATGGAAAAGGGAATAGTTCTTCTTTTGGCAATGACAGACTAGCTAATTTAGACCAATTCTGCAGCCATGAAAAAATAAACTACATAAAATGTCTTTTGCACATATTAAATACATTGAAGAATTAGAAAGGCAGTAAGGACTTGAAGGACCAAGAATTCAGAGGGAAGGAAAGCCTAAAGAAGTGAGCTAGACAGAAATGAGCTAGACATTATAGCTTTTCCTTCTCTAGAATGTTCCTCTATAGTCATTGCTTCAAAAACAGTAGCTGAGAGGCTAGCACAGTTTTCGGCAAAGCAGAGGAATGATGAAACAAGGAGGAAGGATTCAGGTAGGCTTCCAGTTAGGATCCCCAAAGGGCTGCACTCGAAATTAGGGTGAAACAAAAACAGAACTAAAGCCTAGTTTCTAAACAGTTAAATCCTTGACTGAGTTAAGATGTTCAACTCCTAGTCCTGTGTAGGAGCAAAAGTAAGTCTCTGAAGGAAAATAACATGATACATACTCTCAAATTATTTCCACGATTTTTCATACATATGTCTAGTAAGCAGAAATACCTTGGTATGTAAATAAAAACAAAAACAAAACCCTACAATTGACTAGAAATCAAGGGATATAAGAAGAAAAACTAAAAAAAGACTCAGGTGATTCACATATAGAGTTATCCGATAGAGGCCAAAAGATAAAAAGGAATACACCACAAATGGGACCAAAAAAAAAAAAAAAATACCAGTAAGATAAGTTTAAATCTGAAATAAAGAAATCAGTAAAATCAATGAACACGGACTAAATACTCCAATAAGACAAAAACTGTTGGCTAGATAAATAAAACCTAACATGATGCTTATAAGCGACATACCTAAAACAACAGGTAAAAAGGTTGAAAGTAAAAGGACAGAAAAAAGATATTCCACACAAACACTATCCAAAAGAAACTCATCCAATCATATTAAATCAGATATTTCGCAATGCTAAGGTAAGACACTGTAAACATAATCTGTTACACATAGTTGTATAAAAACACAGTATCACCACAGAATATATGAAGTAAACATGACAGAACTACAAGGAGAAACAGGTAAATCCACAATCATAGTGGGGAATTTTTTAAATACCCCTCTTAGTAACTGACAAAACAAAACAGGAGAAACTAAGTTTGGGATTTTAAGTATTATTTATTTTTCCTAGAAGAATATGCCCATCTTGACTATTTTTCCCTTATCGCTACCTAAGCTCATTTGCAATTAAAGGGATTTAATGGTACTTGATATTATAAAATAAATGTCATTTTTAAGATTCTTTCTGCTGGACAAAAAAAAAATGCAAACTTTACCCCATTTTGCAAAATAGTAACTCTGTTTTAAACTCTTTTACACACTCAAATACTATACCATAATTCAAAAACACACTAAGCATACGTTTATAATTGTTATTCTTAAAAAAAAAATTTACAAACTATATCCCTTATAAAAAATATCCCTCACAAAAATGATATCATAAGAGGGTAATCATCTATATGTTATATTATGTCATGTTATGCTCTTAGACTTCCCTTAGAATGTGATTCCTATTTTTCCAGATATGTGATTCAGTAATTTCAGATATCTAAATCCAGGAAAGAATGAGTTAGACTAAAAGAATAATAAACTATTTTTGAAATTATTTCTGTGTTTCAAACCCATATATACTTTTCAATGGCCTTAGAGTTTTGAAGTTTGAAATGTGTAAATACATATTAAAACAATGTTTTCCAAACAAAGGACATTTATTTAAAGCCCAAAATAACTGTATTATGTGAATTAGATAAAATACAGCATTTCTTCCTTGCCTGTGAATCACTGTCTACTAATGAGTTGTGGTGGTTACTGCTCAACTGTGATTCCCACACACCTTAATTATTAACTTAATTTCCTCCACACTTTCCTTAACTCTCCCCTTTGGCCTACACCATATACTTGCATATGTACAAACACAACCAGTACCTTTCTTCGCAATGTACTTATTCCCCCAAGAAAAGAGATAACATCCAATGTTTTTAGTTAGGGCTTTCATTCTAGAAGATTAATGGGAGTTGGCCAAAGAAGTGTCTGCTGAGTTCAGCTTTACAGAAAACATGAAAATAGCACCCATGGGACAGAGCAGAATTTATATGTAAAGTTATTGGAACCCTGTGACAATTCTATAAAGCACTGGTAAAATTTTCACTAGATATTTAAGTGTAATTTCACAATACTTTGCAAAGAAATAGTGAATTCTCAATGTAATATCTAAGAGCTCTTTAGTTTACCTAAGAAACAAAAACAGAATGAATCTGCCTAAGAAACTTTTCTTATAGAAAAGGCAAAGACTCACGGACATCAAGAATCTTCAGAAATAGAAAGAATGAAATAACCTCACAAATCCAGTAAAATAGAGTCAACATTCCATTTTCATAAACTTACTTAAGAAAAAGACTATATTTTTAAACATTACCAGTTTTAACCGTTCTTTCCTTCTTTTGCCAAAGGAGGCACTTGACCCAGGTTCTGATTCCTTTTTGCCATCCTCATCCTCATCTTCATCTTCATCATCCTCAAAACACCAATCTGGCAACAGAGGTGGGGGTGGTGCTTCCTCTATATCACCATAGCGACGAAAAAGTTCTTTCAAATAATCACCCTTATAAATTCCTGGTGGTCTGGCTTGAGCAAAAGTGGCAACTGCTGCTTCAATACTGTGGAAAGCAAACACCATGCAATTTCCTCACTACTCTCCATTTACACAGACTTTTCAAAACTTACTATATTTAAAGCACCATATGAAATATACAGAGATTTACAAAATAGGTCACAGTCCTACTCTAAGACATTCAATCTCTTAAGGGACACATTCATTCTGAAACAGTTTTAACATAAGGTACACTGACAATTCCTAAACTCCAGAAGTAAATTTTAATGTGTGTAGAAGAGACCTGGGTAGATACGTGAAGAGTTTAAATAAAGCTTTAAAGGCTTAAGTCTGAATCTGAGGGAAAGCATCAAAGAAATGTGAATAGTAGAATCAATGAAAGTAAAAAGCACGCTGGTTTTTCAAGAACTCTCAAGAAACCCAGGCAATTACAAGCATAGGTCCTCAGAGAAAGGCTAACCATAAGCTGAATCTGACACAGGACTCTGGAGTGACTGTGTAGAGCAGTGATTTTCAACCAGTATGCTGAGGCACACTGGTGTGCCACAAGAATTTTTACAACATGTAATACTTGACTATTTAGCCTGGGACACTGATGACTTTTCCCTTAGATTGTCAAATTAAAAAATGACAACAGCCAATACAACAATAACCATCCGATGTGAATGAATCAAAATTATACCTATTTTTTGTCAGATCAGCAAAAAACAGAACATATATTTTGGTGTGCCCCAGAACTTTAGTCATTAATTTATATGTGCCATGATGAAAAGGGTTGAAAATCACTGGTGTCCAGCACCAGAGGCCAGAAACACTGTGCCAGAAGTGCATGCAGAAGAAAACCACTGAAGATGCATGAACAGGGAAATAAAATACACAATCAGATGTGTACCTCAGCTAATTATATTAGAGAAGGACCTACTGTGTAGAAAGGCTTCATAAACAAAATAATGAGAAAATTCAATTACTGATAGCCCCTTGTCTCAAGAATTTTTTAGTAACTAAAGTCCTAATGTCTCAGGACTAAAAAGGTACTTCACTAATAAGGGGTGCTCAATAAAAACTCTCTGACTGATTTAAATAAAGTAACTCTGTCCCCAAAAAAACTTTTCCATATAGCATTATAAGTTTTTCCTAGTACTTAACAGCTATAAAAAGATACTGTTAAAAATGAAAAGAACAACAGTAACTTCCAAAGGTGAATACAAACACAAAATTTTGGGAGAACTTGTCTCTAATAAGTGAAAAACATCTAGAAAAGAAAATGCATAGTATATGAAATCGTAAGCACTCAAAGTGCTACCCAGTACAAAAACACCAGGTAATGAAGGGTATTCTAAGATTAACCAAATCTAAAATGAAGACATACTCAAATTATATTAATCATGACTTAACCAAAAATGTGGCAATATAAAGTGCTAAAACTAAAAAAAAAATAAAATTTCTCTTATCAATTACTAAATATGTCTTCTTCCATCATAACAAGAAACAAATACCTCCAGTCCATTTTCTCCACCAGAAAGGCACATATGAGGAAACCGGTGCGATTGAAACCATGGGTACAATGAACACCTAAAAAATTAAGTAGCATTATTATTTTAAAATTAACAAATCACTTTGGAAGTCACATCTTTCTCTAAAATTCCAATCTGGCATCAAAACATTTCAAGCATTTTATAAAATAACTGCATTTTTAAAAACTCAGATCTCCCTTACAACTATTAGTGACTTGTCAGTTTAAGTTGCTTAGAATCTAATTTGTAGCACTAGCTACAAGTTTAAATGCAATATACACTGATTTATTCTAATATATATTTATTAGTCACAAATTGTCTCTAGGATCTAAAGATTTCACTCAAAACTAAAAGATTTCAAGCACTTGAAGTGAGGAGATATTTTCATCAAACACACAATCCTAAAGATGGACACACACACACACCTGACTGGACACCGAAAATAATTGACTAACTGATGGAAATACAGTACAATAAAAATAAAACTACTTTGCAGTTCTCTATAAACCAACTGACTATATCTTTACATTGCCTTATACTCTTTCAAAAAAAAAAAAAAAAAAAGCTTTTAGAAGAAAAACCTCCTGAGGAAAAAAAATTAATGTCTCTTAAACCTTTTTTCAGGAGATATTTGAGATCAATGTGGTCCTGCCTCTGTATTCTGAAGCTGCAAATGAGTTTCAAAAATTCTAAAAATGATCGCATTTTAAGTCATTTTAACTACTTTGAAAAAGAAATAACAACAGCTTGATGGACATTATCAACATGATAACATTACTGCCAAGTTAACTCACTCTCCTGCAGACCTCAAAACGAAGGCTTTCCTACTATCTGTTTAATAGTAGAAACATTTAAGACTATTCTTTTTTTTATTTTTATTTTTTTTACTTTTAGTGAGAGAGAGAGGATGTGGTGGAGAGAAAACAGTACAGGGGTGAAAGAGAGAGGGAGTGAAACATTGATTTGTCATTCCACTTATTTATGCATTCATTGGTTGGTTGTTATATGTGTTCTGACCAGGGATCAAACCCACAACCTTGGTGTGTCGGGGACAACATTCTAACCAACTGAGTTACCCAGCCAGGCTGTCTTTCTTTATAATGTTACCTTTTACAAACTACTCTGTGTATATAAAGCAGCCTGATAGAATATAACTAAAATCAAACAAGAAATAAACTAAATATTAAAATTATAGCCCTGGCCCACGTGGCTCAGTTGGCTGGAGAGTCCCTGGGTAAACCAAAGGTTTTCAGTTTCGAATCCCAGCTCAGGACACGTGTCTAGTTTGCAGGTCTGGTCCCTGGTTGAGGCGAGTTTGAGAAGCAAACAATCGATGTTTCTCTCCTTCTCTCCTTCCCTTCACTTCTCTCTAAAATAAATAAGCATGTCCTCAGGTGAAGATTTAAAAAATAATTAATTTAAAAAATTTACTTCTAGGAGAAATCTTTGCAACCTTAGTGTAGGAAAAGATTTCTTAGATAAAACATGAAAAAAACAAAATACTGACAAATTGGACTACCTTAAAATAGTAAGTTTTGTTCTTTGGAAGATGCCATAAAGAGCAGAGATTGCCAGCAGGGAGGTGGGGGAGGTGGTGGAGAGATAAATGGTGATGGACAAAGACTTGACTTGAGGGAGTGAAAACACAATACAGTGTATGGATGATGTGTTGTGGAACTGTGCACCTGAAACCAGTATGATTTTGTTATAACCAGGTTCACCCCAATAACTTCAATAAAAGGGAAAAAAAGGATGGTGTTAAGAAAATGAAAACACCAGTCACTGAAAAAAATCTGCAACATATGTATCTGACAAAGAATTTGTATCCAGAATAGATAAAGAACTCTGACAAGACAGTGAGACAAAAACCCAATTTTTTAAAAACTGGGCAAAAGATCTGAATAGACACCTTGCAAAAAAAATATGCAAACAGTCAAGAAACACATAAAAAGATGGTCGACATCATTAATTATCTGGAAAACACCAATTAAAACCACAATGAGATTCCACTATGCACAAAATTAGAACAACTAAAATCAAAAAGACTGGCCATGCCAAATGTAGGTGACAGTGTAGAGGAACTGGAACCTTGCTACACTGCTGGCGGAAATGTAAATGGCATGATCACTTTGAAAACAGTTGGGAAGTTCTGAAAAAAGTTAAGCATACGCCTATATCAAATGACCCAGACATTCTAATCCTAGTTATTTACCCAAGAAAAATAAAAACATATATGCTTCAAAGACCTACATAAAGATGAATGTCCACAGTCCTGGCCAGGTGGCTCAGTTAACTGGAGCATCGACCAGTACACCAAAATGTTACATGTTCGATTCCCAGTCAGGGCACATACCTAGGTTGCAGGTTTGATCCCAGTGGGGGCACATGTAGAAAGCAACTAATCAATGTTTCTCTCTCACATCAACATTCCTCTTTCCCCACCCCCAACTTCTTTCGTCTCTAAAAATTCAATGAAAACATATCCTCACAGGGGGACTTAAAAAAAAAAGAATGAAATGTCCACAGCAACACAAAGACAAATGTCCACACCAACTTTATTCATAATTGCCAAAAACTGCAAGCATCCCAAATGTCAATCATTGCATGAAGGGATAAACAACATGTTATATTACCCATGCACTGCATACTGCTTGTCCATAAAATGAAACAAATTACTAATAAATGCAATGAAGATGATTTCAAAACCATTATGCTGTTTTGTAAAAAGCCAGAAAAAAAGTACATATACAAAATTTAATTTATATAAAATTCTATAAAATGCAAAAATTTGTAAAAGACCATAAAAGACCCTGAATCACCTAAGTAATCTTGAGGAAAATGAACAAAATGGGAGGGATCCCATATCCTGATTTCAAACTATACTACAAAGCTAGAGTAATAAAAACAGTATGATACTGGCATAAAAATCGACACATAGACCAATGGAACAGAATAGAGAGCCGAGAATTAAACCCCTGCATACACAGTCAACTAATATTCAAAGAGGAAGCCAAGAACTATTGATGGGGGAAAGGGTAGTCTCTTTAACAAATGGCGCCAGATAAACATGAAGAACAATGAACCTTGACTACTATCTTACAGCACTGACAAAAATTAACTCAAAATGGATCAAAGATTTAAACATAGTTCAATACCATAAAACCTTTAAAGGAAAATATAAGGGCCCTGGCCAGTGTGGCTCCATTGGTCCCATAAACCAAAGGGTCGCAGGTTCAACTCCCGGTCAGGACACGTACCCATGCAGTGGTTTCAACCTCCAATTGGGACCCATACGAGAAGGCGACCCACTAATGTTTCTCCCTCACATCAATGTTTCTCTCTCTCTGTCTTTCTCCCTCTCCCTCTAAAAACCATTGAAAAAATGTTGTCTGGTTAGGATTTTTAAAAAAAGAAGAATATCATGTAGGGAAGAAGCTACTCAACACTAACTTTTTAGATTTCACCCCAAAAGCACAATGATTTTTTTGGATTTCACACCAAAAGTACAAACAACCAAAGCAAAAATCAACAAATGGGACTCCATTACACTGCAGCATTAAAAGCTTCTGCCTAACAAGAGAAACAATTAAAATTAAAAAGCCACCTACAAAACAGATGAAAATTTTTGCAAGCCATTTATCATATACAGGGCTAGTATCCAAAATATATAAAGAACTCATAGAACTCAATAATTTAAAAAATCAAATTAAAAAAAGAGTATGTGAATAGACATTTTTCCAAAGACATATGAATGGCCAACACATATATTAAAAGACGTCTAACATCACTAATCATCAGGGAAATGCAAATCAAAACCACATGAGATATCACTTCACAATTGTTGGAATGGCTGTCATCAAGAAGATAAAAGTGCTGACAGAATGCAGAGAAAAGGAAACCCTTGTACACTGCTGGTAAAAATGTAAATTGGTTTAACCACCACAGAAAACATGAAGGTTCCTCTAAAAATTAAAAAGAGATTTGCCATACAATCCAGCAATTCCGCTTCTGGGTATATAACCAAAGAAAATAAAAATGGGATATCAAAGAGATATATAAAATCCCATGTTTACTGCAGCATTATTTACAGTAGCCAAGATAGGGGAAGTGCCCATCAACAGATGAATGGGTAAGGAAGATGTGGGCATCCTGCCATTTCAAACAGTACAGATGGACCTTGACTTCATTATGCAAAGAAGATAAATCAAACAGCAAAAGACAAGTAATGTATGATAATCACATATATGTGAAATCTAAAAAAAACCAAATTCAGAAAAAAACAGAGTAAAATGGTAGTTACCAGGGGATGCGAAGTGTGGTATGAAACAGATGTTTAAGGATACAAATTGGCAAAATAAGACCTAGAAATGTAATGCACAGTATAGTGAATATAAACAACATTTTATTATAATCATCAAACTCACTAAGAAACAAGAACTTAATTATTCCAACCACTAAAAAGAAAAATAATTATATTCCATGACAGAGGAACTAATTATCACTATAACAGCAATCATATTACAATGTACAAATAAATAGAATTAATATATTGTATACATTAAAGATTTTAATTATTTATTTTTAGACAGAGGGGAAAGAAGAGAGAAAGAGAGGGAGAGAAACATCAATGTGTGGTTGCCTCTTGTGCGCCCCCCCAACTGGGGACCTGGCCCACAACCCAAGCATGTGCCCTGACTGGGAATCAACCAGAGACCCTTTGGTTCTCAGGCCAGCACTCAATCCACTGAGCAACATCGGCCAGGGCAACATACTGTACACTTTAAATTATAGTTGTATGTCAAATATGTTTTATTTTTAAAATTCTAGAAAATGCAAACTAATCTATAGTGACAGAGTAGAAAGTGACTGCTTAATTTACAAGTAAGGGTTGAAGAAAGGATGGACACAAAGGACAAAAGATGCAAATGCTCTGAATCTTGATTGTTGCTATATGGGTGTCTGTAAAAACTCATCAAACCGTATACCTCATATGAATGCAGTTTACTATGTATGTAAATTATGCCTCCATAATACTTTTTTTAAAATTAGATGTTAAAGTGAGATGATACTATAAGTCTGTAATTAGCTTTAAAAACATATTCCAAATGTTAACATTCATCTACATGGCTTTGTTTTCAGCAATTGACTTTATAGAAAATGCTATAAATTTGACACATTTTTAAAAGTATACCAATAAAATATCATTTTCATCTAATTTCTGTGATAGGATAAATTTTCTTCCCAAAACAGTTTTTGCTACTTAAAAAAATATTGTATCATAAAACCAGTATTAATTGAGCCAAATCATCTATTTCTACATTCATAATAAATAAAATGATCATTAAAATTTAGAACAAAAACCTTAGTGAACAATGCTCAATAAATGACAATACAAAGGAACTGCAGACAGTAGGAGCGACTTGTACAAATGTAAATTTGTGAATCAGAATAGTACATACAGCAAACTGTAAATGAATCAGAATAGCTAAAGCATGGAATATGATAAGAAAGTAATGCCAAGGGCAGGTGGAGACAATGAGAAGGTCAAAATCCTGAAGATACTTGTGCACCACACTAAAGAACTTATAAAGGCAATGGGGAGATATTAAAGAATTTTAAGCATGGCAATAAAATTATCAGGTTTCAGACAATCCACTCCAATGGCAGCTCAATAGACCATATTCAGGAAGGAACAATGAAGCAAGAAAACCAGTAAGGAAGCCTGTTTATTAATTTATGTGTGAGACACAAGTCTGAGTTACAAAGGTCATGGTGATGGGAATAGGAGGAAAGGCAGACTGTAGAGACATTTAAAGTAGAATCTGCAATCTGCGGGGTGTACGACAATAAATTTTGAGAGAAAAGATTTAAAAGGAGTCTTTGTCTTCTGATTTAAGTGACTAATTGGACAGTGGTACCATTTACTAGGTTAAGAAGTACAGGAGTTTATATCATCTTACAGCCAAAGCAATGAGTAAGTACAGTTGGACATGCTGAGTTTAAGGTTCTTAGGGACTTGGAAGAATGTATAAGTAATAGCAAAGACCTTCCCAGAGAGGTCTGGCTGGAATTGTAGATTCAAGAATAATCAATATATAGTCAACTATGGAAGAGGTCTATGGTGTGGATAAGATCACTGAGAAAGGGTATGTAAAATACAAGAAGAAAATGAAGGATGAAATACAAGGAAAACCAACCATTCAAGAATTAAGAGGAAGGTGGGTGGGGGCATGATCATTAACGAAGACTAAAAATGAATTGTTATGGGGGTCAAAACAAACACCAGAAAAAGAAAGTTTCACCCTGACTGGTGTGACCAGTTGGTTGGGCATCTTTCCACAAAGGAAAAGGTTGCCAGTTCTACTCCCAGTCAGGGAACATGCCTAGGTGGCAAGTTCAGTCCCTGGTCAGGGTGTGTGCAAGAGGCAACCAACTGATGTTTCTCTTTCACATCAATGTTTCTCTCCCTCCCTCACCTCTTCTCTAAAAATAAATAAATAAATAATTTTTTTTTAAAAAGGAAGTTTCAAGACATTAGCGTTTGATTGTTTAAATGTCACATAATGATTAAAAATGAAAGTCGTGATTTGATTTGGGAGTACAGAAGGAAGACTCCAGATTGCAAGAAAGTGAATGAGAATAAATACATTCAAGTTTCAATCTCCCAAAAAGTCAGCTGGGAAGGAGAAGGGAAAATATAAAACAAAAAAAGAGATGTGGTTTGGGGGGGTTGTTTTTGTTTGTTTGGTTTGTTTTGCTTTTTATAGAGGTGGTAATATTTTGTTTAAGAGGCTTAGATATGTTTACAGGCTGAGAAGGACCTAGTTAAATCACAGAGGTTGACAAGAATAGAGAACAAGGATACAGTATAACTGAAATGAAGTTTCTGAAGGGAAGAAATAAAAAATAAAGAGATCAGCCCTGAAAAGTTAAAGACCCCTCTTAGAAGTAAATGGCTATAATAATGAAATTCTATAAATCCTATCATTCACCATTGCTTTGGGAAAAAGGACTTTTGAAAGTTACACAAAAACATTTACTGTAAACATACTTTTTTATTCAACATGCATTTTAAACCAACATGTAGATTTCCTTTCTACCTTATATTTCAGACCAACTCATACAACAAATACTCCAATTTTAGCTGTTTCTCCCCTAAACCACTACTGTTTTTGCATCTAATTTTTACTCTATGAAGATCAAATATTTTGATGAATAGGAAATGTAAGAACAATTGCCAATTAAGTGATAAAGGCACATGGCAATACATAATTTAAGAAAGTACAATTGCTCTTTTAATATTCTTTTTTTTAATTGATTTTAGAGAGAGACAAGGAAGGGGGAGAAGGGGAAGGGGACAGAGGGAGAAGGAGAGACAGACAGACAGACAGATTTGTTGATTTGTTGTTCTACTTGTTTATGCATTCACTGGTTGATTCTTGTGTGTGCTGACTGGTGATTGAACCCACGATCTTGGCATATTGAGAGGGTGCTCTAACCAACTGAGCTACCCAGCCAGGGCCCTCTTTCAGTATTTTTTGTTATGAAAATACATAAAGTTTTTATCTTACTGACAAATCTCTACTCCAAAAAAAGACCATAGATTTAATGTAAAAAAATATTCCATTTATTAAGTATACTACAAACTTAGTCTGATATGTCTTCAATGTTAAAAAGATTTCTGTTTTCCTCAGCTCATTATGAGAACAGGTCCATCTAGTGGCAAATAAAGCATAGTTTATAACCAAAGACTAGCTCACTATTAATTATTTCAAGTCAGCTTCTTATTCAAATTTGTCTTCATTTTCTAGGTAAGCTAAGAATAACAAAATAAATTCATAGAGCATTTCAAAAACTTCTAACACTAATATACATATTAAGAGAAAACTACAGTCCTTTTAAAATCAAATCAGGAAAAAAAATCCCCCCAAGAAAAGGAGAAAAAGATGAATAATAACTCTAGAAATATGTATACTGGATATATAAGGACAAATTAGAAGGAGGTGACTATATTATGAAGGACTAGTGGCAACATATCTTTAAATAAAGCCTGATCTCAATATACACAAGTTCCTTTCTATTTCAAATCAGATAAATTATATGAAAAAACTGATCAGATCAGTCTAAATCAGTGGTTTTCCACTCAGGTACTTATGCCCCCAACCCTCCACCTCAACCAAGAACATGTAACAATGTCAAGAGACATTTTCAGTTGTCACAACTAGCAACAAGGGGGCAGAGGTCAGGGATTATGTTAAACATCCTACAACACACAGGAGAGTCCACCACAGTAAGTAATTGTCCAATACAAAAATGTGAATAGTGCTGATGCTGACACATGGTCTAAATGAGCAACAAAATGAGAACTTTAAAAGGAAACTAATAATTATTAAGAACTTATAATGTGCCAATAATATTTTTATTTAATCAAAAGATGTTATTTAGAAATGTAAGTGTGTGCTACTCATGAAACTATTCACAAAGCTGTCACATGTATTTATAACTAGAAACACATAAACTAATTAAAAGCATTAGTTAAGCCATGTACCTATTATGCATAGTCTACCGTTTACCAAGAAATCAGATGTTTCCCTTTTAACAGAAAACAGATTTTTTAATTTCTCCAGTCCACAAAATTCTTTTTTTCTAAACAGTATTCCTGTACTGTTTGCAAACAATGCAAACAAATATATTATAACTACATAATCTCTCATTTGTAATTAAAATTTCAAAACAGCTCTAAAAAATTAAGATTTTTCATAAATCATGCAGGGACAAAACATGACCTGAACTGATGTGACATTATTTATAGTCTGTTTTTCCCACTTGGTGTGAATATTCATGTTTAACTGCAAAAACGTTAATATGTCTAAATACTATTTTCCACTAAAAGGAACTTAGAACCCTCAGAGACATAACTGAGTCCCCATCTGGGAAACATCTTGTGCCACAAACAAGGAAACCATTTTCAAAGACTGATGGGGTGACATCAAAGGGACACAGGAACCAACCTGAAGGGGCTCCCCTGCCGTAGGATGAAGCCATTTGGCCATAAGAATAAATATTGACTGCAACTAACTTAAATACAGCAACTAGATAAAAAATATACAGTTCATATAGATTGTCAAAAAATAAATTTAATCAGTCACCGCTATGGACTGCTAAGATGCCAACTCACTATTCTGAAAATTGAGAAATAAAAGAAGGAATCAAACATTGGACTTGCCTTTCCTGTACAAACGGCATTTCAGGATAACAAAGGAATAGCTCCTTACTAAAGAATTCCAGCTAATACATGAAGAAATGAAGAATGAAAAAATCATTTTGCCATCCCTAATGAAAAACTGGATGGATCAAGGCAACAATCGTCAATAGATACTGAAATCATTAGGTAAAAGACAGACGAAGAACTTTATAACAAGAGGAGGAATCAAGCTGCCACCACCTGAACCCCCTTACTCATCTTAGTACCACTAAAGGTGAGGCAACCAGACAACATGTGCCTGAAAGGAAGTAATACAACATACTCTATGAAGTAGATCCCAGTTCTGGGAATATATCTGAACAAACCCAAAACACTAATTTGAAAGAACATAAGCACCCCTATGTGTCACTGCAGTGTTATTTACAATCGCCAAGATATGGAAACAGCCCAAGTGTCCATCAGTAGATGAGTGGATAAAACAACTACAGGATATTTACATGACAGATTACTCAGCTATTAAAAAGAAGAAATTTTTACCCTTTGTGACAGTATGGATGGACCTAGAAAACATTATGCTAAGTAAAATAAGCCAGTAAGAGAAAGACAAATACCACATGATTTCACTCACATGTGGAACCTAATGAACAAACTGAACTAACAAAATAGAGACAGATTCATAGATAGAGAGCAGGATGACAGCTAAGGGGACATGAGGGAGGTTAGAGGGTGTAGGGATTGAGCAAAAAGGAAAAAGGACCACTGACAACATGGTGGTGACTGTGGGGGAAGAGGGGTATAAGAAGGGTAATGGGAAAAATACGATAAAAATTTAAAACTAAATAAAAATAAAAATACTATTTTTATGTCATATATACTTCAAACATGTTTCCCAACTGGCCACACACCTTTTTGCTCTGTTTGTGTTGTTTTATAATAGAGAAAATTTTCTTCTGGGTTTTATGTGATCAATCTACAAACCAGTGTAGCAACTAATTAGAGATTTAGACCCTTAAGTGAGAAACTACATTAAAAGCCTGGCTTAAACTCAAGATGTGTGACCATGGCAAACTACCTAACTTATCTGAGCATCAGTTTCCTTATCTATAAAATGGAGATACCACCACATACTACACAGAGTTGCCATAAAAATTCATTCATTCATTCATTCCCCACCATGTCTGCTAAGTAAATAATAACCATTCAAGTATATTTTCTTCATAAAGACCTCCTACATTTCTTAATAACTTTTTTCCTTGTTTTGTACTCTGTTACAGACGAGAGGTGGTTTAGTGTGGGAACTCTGAACTCACATTGCCTAGGATCTGATCTAAGCTCTAACCCTTACTACTATATGACTGACAACGAGGCAGTCACTTAACCCTTCCAAGCCTCAGTTTCTTATCATAAAATGGGGGTGACAATGATGTCTACCTATCAGGATTGTTGTGAGGACAAAAATGAGATAATGTATGTGAAATGGTTTACAGAGTGACTAACACAGGAGAAACGTTCAACAAATGTTAGCCAATATTATTAATAGTGTAATTAATGAGACTACTCTCTAGTTACATTTCCTAGTTATTGCTATTTGCAAGAAAGTTGCTGATATTTTCTTATTTATCTATGTCCAAATATATCCCCTGAACTTTCCTACTATTCCTAATAGATTTTGAGTCAATTCCCTGAATGTGGAAAACACTAATCAGTTAAAAGTTTCTAAAAGTTTTTAGAAAGAAATCACAAAAGAAAATACATTGACAACAAAAAAGTCTTAAAATGTTACCAAAACATTTAAAAGACAAATGAAATTTTAAAAAGGTTTCTAATAGTATATATAGAAAGTTAATTTATGGCATCTAGCTATCAGGAGAAATACCATTCAATAAGGAGCATCAAAACAAATGACTGGATATTTTGAAAACATTTAAATTGGATCTTCAATTCAAACTATATGCCAATATAAATACCAGACAGAACAATAAATCAAGGCTCAAAATGAAACCTTAAAAATTCTAGATCACTCCTAACAGCATATTTACAATAGAAAAAAACTGAAAAATAACCCAAATGTCATTTTAAGTAATTGTCATTTTAAGAAAATTTACTTATTATATTTACTGTTTATTGTCAACCTTCCCCCAACCTAGCACCCCAACTTCCAAACCACACTAGAATATAACCTCCAAAAGAGCATGGACTTCTTCCTGTTTTCTCTATTGATATGTTCCAAGAACCTATACCTGGCAAAAAGTAACAATCAATAAATATTTGCTGAAAGAATTGTCCATCAAGAGAAAAATGAATAAGCCGCAGTATATTCAGCTGATGAAATACTACACACCAGCAAAAATAAGTTACATACATCAGCATGAATCCCTCACATACTGGAGTGAAAAAAAGTTTCAGAATAACACATGTGGTATAAAATGCAGAATTATAAAAACTAAGTATGTAGTGTTTAAAGTAGAGTTTCTCAACAGTAATCTGAAGAGGAGTAATGGGGCTTAATCTTGAAAAATATTAAAAGTATAAAAATACAATTTTTTACCATTTGCAAAAGTTAGTCTATTACTATAATAAACAACTGTCAGTGATTACTTTAAAAAAAATACTTCCATATCAATTCACTAGTAAAAAAAGAGAAGGAAAACCCAACACAAAATAAACTATTTGACACAGGTAAAGTCAAGTCAAACATACCTATAAGTTCAGGTGGGTTTCTTTCATTGAACCGCTCACACAGACGAATAAATGTCTCAGTATTCTCAGCTGTAGGGCACTCACCGTGTCTAGTAGTATGAAAACATCTTTTTAGAAAAGAGATTACACATTTCAGCAAAAGGTTCAAATCTTAAAGAATGTTAATACATGACTTACCCTTTACACTGAAGTTTTATATATTTGATTCCTTCTTTTTCTATGTCGTTTCTGTCATAGAACCTTGAAGTATTTGTCAAATCCACCAACAAGCCCATTTTAACCTTATTAAAAAAAGGGGGGGGTGTAGATTTACTAGCAGCTGAATTTGTTCCAAAACAAGCTGACTAAATGGCAACACTCCAGTTCATCCATCTACACTGCAGGAGGTTTTATGCTCTCTGCCAATGAACAATTAACATATCACTTGTCCAAGTCTTATTCAAGGTACTAGAATGTAGCAGGCAATAAATGAAATAAGTTAATCCACAAACAAATGATGGAACAAGAACATAAGCAAAACAGACTCGCTTCATCGTTACAAAAGTCCACCTAAAACAGCAAGCACTAATACAGCTTTTGGCATCTGCCACTCCACCTAAGATTTATTAGACAAGAGGCTAGTGCAAGGGACAGTGCAAGGGATCTGAAATAGGCCCCAACCCAAACAAGCTCCAGGCACACATCAGCCCAGCATTCCAAGCAACCACTACTACCTCACATGTTAGGCAATTAAATTCTGAAGTGAGTGTATAGGGAAAAACTGGGTTCAGTCAAAATTCTCTGGTAAGTTCCTTAAATAATCCATCAAGAACAGACCACATGGCCATATTTCTGCATCTCATTAAAGACTTAATCCCATCTCTCAGCCAGTTTTTCTTCCAGCATTGAAACAAAAATTGTTATTTCTTCTGTCGAGCACTGGCAAAGTTGGCTTGTGCTCAGGGGCCATGTGGTTGAAAAACAACTTTAACAACTAAAACCACACTCATCCTGGCAGGAGAGCCTTGCTAAGAAATGCACACCTGAACTGAGTCAAGAAAAAATTTAATCAAACATCTTCTACCTCATTCTGAAGCCTATATTCTCTGAGTAGAGTGGCAAGAAAAATAATCTGTACTTTCTAAATGGATATTTTTCTCTCTTTTGTTGTTACTGAATTTATTGAGTTCTTGTTGTTAGATGTGCCTTAAGGAAACTGGTTTACATAATGAGTCAACTCCACTGTCATAGCAAAAAAAAAAAAAAAAAACACTTAAATTTCACACATGACAAAAAAGACAAAATGTGTGCTTCTAAAATATAACTAGCTGCCACAATGTGCTCAACTGATTTTTCCAGAGTCCTTAGCTCACATGTAGATGAGACAGATCAAGCAGATGAGTTCTTCCTTAAAGGAAATATATTTTTGATACTATTTTCTGCAATTTGTCACCCCGGAGCCTACTTCTCTTCTCTTCTCACAGAGCTTCTGCAGTAATCTTAATTCCTTCAGAGGATACATGCTGCCAAATTCAAAGACTTAGAAACCACATTATAGCTTCTCAGTGAGTTAGAATTAGAATCCATGTTGTTTGTCCCCAGGTTCAAAATGAGAAGTGAATGTAAAGTGGGCTGAGCAGAAAATAATAAATTTTCTAAATATACAGGAATACTTTAGCCAAGAAAACTGAGAAAGTATATTGTGTGACTTAATTGCCCTGATCCCCAAAGACAAAGTCTGTCCAGAAAAAGTCCAGCCATTGTTAATATAAGGAAAACAGTTGTTTGCACTACATCAAACCTGGCAACCAAGGACAGTGAACTGGAAAACACATGTGTGAACAGTGACAACTTCACAGTGCTGGTCAGGGGGGCAGTAGATGCCATTGAATGAGTATGTGTACTGTGTGGCCATAGCATTCAAAATGACTGAGCAAGAAGAGCAACAAATCTGCATCAAATCGCATTAAGCTTGAACATTCATCTACGGAAACTACTGGGATGATTCTGAAAGCTTTCAGGGATGATGATGCAATGAGTGCAGCACAAATAAAGTGTGACACAAACGCTTCAAAGATGGTCGAGAATCTGCTGAAAGTGATCCATGGTCTGCAAGGCCTGAAACAAGCAGAACTGAGAATGTTGAACATGTACAGGCTGCAATCAACAAAAATTGGCGAATGGACAGTGAAAGAACTAGAAATTAATCTGGGGATTCCAAAAACTACTGTGTCCAAGATTTTGATGCAGGATATTGGCACAAAATGCCCTGGGACAAAATTCATTCCCTGGCTTTTGCTACAAGAGCAGAAGGCACATTGCACTCCAGTTGCTAATGATGATTCAAACCACTACCAATGAACCATATTTCCTCAAGAAGGTCATAACTTAATTACACATCATACATAGCCGGAGATGAATGATGCATCTACAGCTACAATCCAGAAATGAAGACAGGCCCAGTCATCCCAATGGAAGTACTGGTTCTCCATGCCCTAAAAAGGCACAGCAAAGTCACAATTGCAAGATCAAGATCGTGTTAACTGCGTTTTTTGATGAGGAAGGTTGTCCATCACAAGTATACCCCACCAGGCCGAAGAGTTAATAAGGAGTACTACTTCAATGTTCTTCATCCGTTGAGAGATACAATACTACAAAAACAGCCACAGCTAAGGACAACTGGTGATTGGCAGCTTTATCACAACAATACACTTGCTCACGCATCATGTCTCATGCAGTTTTTTGGTAAAACATCAAATCACTAAGGTGACTCAGCCTCCCTACAGCGCACATTTGGTGCCCTGCGACTTCTGACTTTTCCCAAAACTAAAATCACCTTTGAAAGGGAAGAGATTTCAGACCATCGATGAGCTTCAGGAAAATACTACAGAGCAGCTGATGGCAGTTCCAACAAACATTTGGCAGTGTTTTGAACAGTGGAAGAGATGCTGGGAGAACTGTGTGAGGTCCCAAGGGGACTGAGGGGACTGAGGTGTCACTGTCCTATATACAATGTTTCTTGTATCTTTTTCAATAAATGCCTCTATTTTTCATATTATATGGCACTGGATACTTTCTGGACAGACCTCATATATGTGTATGTAGAAATGTGTGTATGTGTGTTGATGTGTCTATATGGATATTTGTGTGTAAATGTATCCGTGTGTACAACTATACACATACATATATTATATATACATTTGTATTTTTCATAATATGTAATCCCAATCCATAAGTAAAGACAATAATAGTATTACCTCATAGAATTGTTGTGAGGCTTAAATAAATTCCTTACTCGGTGCCAAGCACTAGTCTACATGCTTTACATGCACAAATTTTATTTACAAATGAGGAAACTGAAACATGAAGAGATTATGTAAATTGTCCACAAAGCTCTGTATGTGGTAAACTGGAATTCAAACCCAGGCTGGCTTCTAAGTCCGAGCTCTTAGCTCATTGCCTATGAAATATTTAATGCTTTACAAATGTTAACTATTACTTTCAATACAATTACTGATATGAAAATAAAAATCAAAAGTTTGTAAGTAAGCTAAAATAAAAGATATACACAAATAAAGACCCAAAACTACACCAAGAAAGTGAATGAGTAAAAAGTTTTCAAAATCTAAATGGTGACTCTTCTATCCCATGATCGGAAACTTGCACATCATGGGCACTAATATTTGTTGAATGTACTAACACACAGTATACTAATAACAGGCTATCAAGAGTATAAAACAGAGCCCTGGCCAGGTAACTCAGTTGGTTAGAGCACTGTCCCGATAACACAAATGTTATGGATTCGATCCCCAGTCAGGGCACATATAAGAATCAACCAATAAATGCATAAATAAATGGAACAACAAATCGACATGTCTCCTTCTTTCCCCTCTCCATCTCTCCCTTTCTTTCTCTCTAAAAATCAATTAAAAAAACAAACAAAACAATCAGAATTGCCTCCATTAAAGTCAAGAACAGTATAAAAATGTGTGTGCATATGTGTACACAAGTGGCCTGTATAAAAAAGGATTAAACGTGGTTGTTCAAAAAAAAGAGTATAAAGTAGTAGAGTAATAAAGATTAATGTTATGAATTGAATTATGTTCCCTAAAAAGATGTTCAAGTCCTAACTCCCTATGACTATGACCGCATTTGGAAATAGGGTAAGAGTTACAGGGTCTTTGCAAATATAATCAAGAAAAGATGAACTCATACTGAAGCAGGCTGTCCTTATATGAGAAAATTTTGGACACCAAGACACAAAGGAATAATGTCAACAATGAGCAGAGACAACTGATGGAGCTGCAAGCCAAGGAATGCCAAAGACTGCTGGCAATCAACAGAAAGCAGGAGGAAAGCATGGAAAACATTCTCTTTCCAGGCCTCCAGAAGAAACCAGCCTTGCCAACGCCTTGATGTGGAACTTCTAGCATCTAAAATTGTGAGCAAATAAAGGTCTGGAGTTTTTTAAATAATTTTATTTTTTAATTACAGTTGACATAAAATATTATATTAGTTTCAGGTATACAATCCAGTGATTAGACATTTACTACTTCAAATGAAGTAGTGACCACCCCAATAAATCTAGTAACCATGTGACACCATACAGTTATTACAGTATCACTGACTATATTCCTTACACTATACTTCATATCCCCATGACTGTTCTGTACCTGCCAATTTGTACTTCTTAATCCCTTCACCTTTTTCACCCATTCCCCCAACCCTTCTCCCATCGGGCCATCATCAAAATGTTCTCTGTATCCATGAGTCTGTTTCTGTTCTGCTTGGGGGTTTTTTTGTTTGTGTGTTTAGCTGGTTGGTTTTTAGATTTCACATATTAAGTGAAATCATCTGGCAATTTCTCTTTCACTGTCTTAGTTCACTTAGCATAATACCCTCTAGGTCCACCCATGTTGTTGCAGATGGCAAGATTTCACTTTTTTTTTTATGACTGAGTCATATTCCATTGTGTATATGCACCACTTCTTATTTATCCCATCATCTAATGATGGACACTTAAGTCACTTCCATATCTGGGCTATTGTAAATAATGCTGCAATAAATATATTGATGTATATATTTTTTTTCAATTTAGAGTTTTGGTTTCTTTGGATAAATACCCAGAAGTGTAGTTGTTAAGTCCTTCTTTGTCTCTTGTTATAGCCTTTGTTTTAAAGTCTATTTTGTCTGGTATAAGTATTGCTACCCCATCTTTTTATTTTGTTTTATTTCCATTTTCATGAAATACCTTTTTTCATTCCTTTACTTTCAGTCTATGTCTTTTAATATGAAGTGAGTCTCTTGTAGACAGAATATGTAAGGGTCTTATTTTGTTATTCATTTAGTCACCACATGACTTTTGATTGGACCATTTAATCTATTTGCATTTAAGTAACTGTTATAGATATGTATTTATTGTCACAATATTATTCATATTTTTTTATTTTTCCTTCTTCTTAAAGAAGACCATTTAACATTTCTTGTAATACTGGTTTGGTGGTAATGAACTCCTTTTAGCTTTTTCTTGTCTCAGAAGCTCTTTATCTTGCTGGGTAATCTTGGTTGCAAGTCCTTGCTTTACATCACTTTGAATATTTCATGCCACTCCCTTCAGGTCTGCAAAGTTTCTGCTGAGAAATCAGCTGACAGTCTTATGGGAACTCCTTTGTAGGTAAATAACTGCTTCTCTCTTGCTGCTTTTAAGATTCTGTTTGTCTTTAATCTAAAGTTATGTTGTTTTATGCCACCCAATTTGTGGTAACTTCTTATAGCAGCCCTAAGAAACTAATACAGTCTTATGTCAGAATAACAAAAAATTGCAGTGTCATTTAGGAAAATAGTTTGGCACAGTCTTGTAAAATTAACCATGTACTCAACAATCATATTCTTGGGTATCTGTCCAGAAAAACTGAAAACTATGTTCATACAAACAGCTGTACATGAATATTCATGACAGCTTTATTCACAATACCCCACAACTGGAAATAACTCGAATTGCTTAAAAGGTTATTTAACCATTCAACAGGAGAATGATTACATAAACTCTGATACATCCATACAACTAAACAGTATTCAGCAGCAAAAAGGAACAAACTTTTTGTTGATACAAGCAACAACTTGGATGGACCACAGGGAATTATGCTTAGTGAAAAAAAGCCATTCCTACAAGATGACATACTGTTTCATTCCATTTATATAAAATTCTCAAAATGATCAAAATACAGAAACGATATTCTGTACAGGGCTACTGGTGGGAATTGGGTCTGGAACGGTTCCATAACCACCACCACAAATCTACATGTTGGATCAAATTGCAAAGAACTATACACACATATACACAAATGAATGCATATGTAAACTGGTAAAAACTAAATAAGGTGTACACCCTACTCAACAGTTCTGTACCAATGTCAATTCCCTGCTTTTGATACTGCACTACAAGTACATAAGATGTCACCATCGGGGATAAATGGGGGAAAGGTTCAAAGAACTCTACAATTTTTGTAATTTCAAAATAAAAAGCTTTTAAAAAAAGCCACCTGAAGAACAACAGAGAGATAAAGTATATTAAATCAGTATCAGAAATGTTTTGTTTCTTACCTTCAGACTCTTTAGATAATTTGAGAGCATACTGGGATGGAATCGATTTTCTTCAGCAACTTGGCTGTCATATTTTGGTCCTAACATTGTCTTCAATGGTAAGAATCTTCCTAAACAACATGAAGACCAGTAACAATTTTCATTTAATATAAAAACAAAAAAGTTCCAGGTTAAAACTCTGTAGTTAGCAATTATCAAAATCACTTTAAGTGTTTTATATGAACTGTTCATGAAGTATTCTCAATCTAAACTATACTTTTTAAAAGACACTGCCTTGGAACTTCTAAGGACAACATAAATTCTAGAAATTGACAATCAAATATAATAGCAAAAGAGGTAATGGACTTCCATGAAGGCTCTTAAGTTCTAAACCATTACATTAAAAAATTATTGCCTTATGCCCTGGCTGGTGTAGCTCAGTGGACTGAGCACAGGCTGTGAACCAAGGGTTGCCAGTTCAATTCCTAGTCAGGGCACATGCCTGGGTTGCAGGTCACATCCCCAGTGGGGGCCACATTGATGCTTCTCTCTCTCTTTGTCCCTCCCTTCCCCTCTCTCTAAAAATAAATAAATAAAATCTTTTTTAAAAATTATTGCCTTAAAACCAATAAAGATACAGTACTAAAAACCTGATAATGAGGTGAATTAAATAAATTCTTTAAAATTCTTAATTATACCTTTTTAATATGGACTTAGAATTCTCTCCATCTTATGAACCTTATCCTACATCTAAGCACAAGGATCATGCTAAGAAGCCTACTAACCAAAACCATTCTCCAAACAACTACCAGTGATTACAATCTCAGCAGACTGACTGACATTTTTGGCCTTTTTTTTTCTTTCTGAATCACAATATAAGCATAGGGGAAGTCAGTTTATATAATCAATTTTTAAACCACTCATTTTAACTGATTTATATTTTAAAACACAATAAAACGGTAAGAATAAATATCTACTTAAAATAGTATCTGAGTAAAATGTTAACATGTGTCCAGAGGCTTTAACCTAAATTTCATTAAAAGATAACACCTTTTTTAAATGTTTATTTTACATAAAAATCAAGGCCATTCAAGATCAACAATAACCTCCACATTGCTAAATCCAATGATCAATTCTCAGTTCTCAAACAACTGATCACTTTTAATTCCAGAGGGAACTCCTTTTCCACTTGGCTTCCAGGACACATCCTCTTGGTCTTCCAGTCTCTCCAGTCTCTCCCTCTCAGTCTCTCTCACTGGCTCCTCCTACCTCCCTGACCCCTCCAGGCTTCAGCCCAGGGCTCCGTTCTTGGACTTCCCTTCCATCCACATTCACCTCCCCTGGCGTGTCATCTAGTCTCACAGCTTGAAAAGCCACCCATGTGCTGATACCTCACAAATGTGTATCTCCAGCCAAACCTCTCCCTTAACTCTATCGGTTATTAAACTGCCTATCTGACTTACTTTCTACTTGATGTCTTACAGACACCTCAAACTTAATATCCAAATTTGAGCTCCCAGTATTCAAACTCCAAAAGCTGCTCCTCTCCTGGTCTCCTCTGTCACAGCAAATGGTAACACCATTTTTTAGTAGCTCAGGTCAAAACCTTTAGTTATCCTTGAGCTTGACACCTCTTTCTCACACACCCCACATCCAAACCATCAGCAAATCTGATCACATATATCTTCAAAATATATCCAGAATCTGACCCTTTTCACTGTCTCTACCATTATCTCACCTAGATAGTTATACTTCATTTAGTTTGTTTAACAGATATTTAATGAGTACCTATTATGTATGTACCAGCCATTGTTCTAGGTGCATGGAATACATTAGTGAAAAGGAAAAATAAATAAATAAATAAAATCCCTGGCAGAGCTTATTTTCTGCTGGGGAAATATGAACCATAAACAATAAACATAATAAGTAAATAATTAGAAGGAAAAGGAGAAGATTCATCCATTAGACCCTCTCTCCATCTATCTAGCAAACTTCTATTTTCTGGTCCCCTTCCTCCTCCCCATCTCCTCTTCCCCAGCCTCAAAGAATTAAGTTCATTACCTCTGATATTCCATAATATTCTGTGATAGTCATTATTGCATTTATTACAACAGAACTGTACTTTAAAATGATGGTTTGCTATTCCCATGAGACTATAAAGGTACAGCAGGCTCTACATCATAACCATCTCAAATACTTGCTAAGTAAAATGACTTCAAAGTTACCACTGCTGTCTTCATACACAGTAGATACAAAATAATTTTATATTTAATGACCTTTAAGAAATAAGAAGTTTGTTTTCTTCACAGTGTTCACCTAAAATCTATTACTCTGAACAAGAAAAAATTTTTCAGAAATAAAGCTTGGTCCTATGGACAGGAGTTCTCTCAGTGGAAGTGTGGTTCAATTAGAGGAGGCTTCATAGTGGAACAGATTATATATAATTAGCACCACCTTCTTTATGATTCAAGAAAATTACGAACTTCTAGCACTAATAAAATGCATCCTAATGTTTACAATGAGAAAATTTAAGTTGGCATAACATATTTTCCTCATAGGCAAAATATTAAAGATATTATACAATAAAAATGGGTTCTTTTTATAATTAGAAAATATAAGATTTAAAAAAGGAGGTAGAAAATGGAAATGAGAACAATTCCTTATTTTTCACTGAAGCTTACAAGAATGCAGCTAGTATTTCTAGCTCTACTACTATAAAACACTGCTAACCCTTCATTTCCAAAATATACAATGCAGCATGGACACTTCTAGGACATAGACAGACAAGACTTTAAAGAAGATTCAGAGAATTATCAAGAATTCTATGTTGCATTCACTTTCCTTTCTAATAAGCATCACAAGCTGAAGCACTACTGATCAGTAAGATCCACCCTGGTTGTCAGAAGGCCTGGGGTTCTGTCCAGGAACCACAATCAACCAGATAGGCGAGCTCAGTGACTCACTGAACCACAATAATTAAGAATCTACCATTGGGGGGCCCAAAATATACCAATACTAAAATGGAAAAATTTTTATTCTTGACTCTTCATTTCCAGAGGAGGGAGGGAAGATAAGGTACACAACTCTATTTCCCAGAGGGGCATAAAGCCCCCTGGAGCTCAGCACCTCACCAGCTGCTCTCAACCCCCAGTCAGTGCCATATTTGTTCCATTTTTAATCTAACAATAAGTCAGTGTTCTGTACTTGTCATTGCCATCCTGTAGACTACATTTTTAAGCTATTTTTCTAATTTAAAAAATTCACTTTGACAAGAACTTTGTTATGATTTTGTTTTTCTCACACATCAGTGTAGCAGATAACTCTAATGAGAGGATGCAGGAAATAAGCTCCAGGCTACAAATGACGCCAGACATCCAAGTATAGAGATTTCTCCATAACGTCACAGAGAAAACCACATGTAAAAAGAAAGGATACAATATTAAGTTAAAGATGGCTGGAGAGTAAGACTTATAAAGAAAATGTAAAGAACTGTGATCAAGCCTTGGGCAGGTAGGTAGCTCAGTTGGTTAGAGCATCATCCCAACACACCAAGGTTACGGGGTTCAATCCCCAGTCAGGGTACATACAAGAAGCAACAAATGAATGCATAAATAAGTGGAAAAACAAGTGGAAAAACAAATCAATGTTTCTCTCTCTCCCCCCTTCTACCTATGCCAAATCAATAAAATAAAAACTTTTTTTAAAAAAGAACTGAAGTACAATGATTATCAAGTACTTTTCCATTACAATTTAAAATGCATACAAAAGTGATCAGAATGTAAAGAAAATTATTTCATTTTTCATTAAAGAAAAACATTTCTTCACTCTAAGGCTTGCTTTGATTATCTTTCAGTAACACTTTCATCCATTGTTTATGGCTTTATTGACTAAAGGTTTTATATGAAAGGTGAAAAAAAAACTTACAAACTAGAAGAATCAGAAAACCTGAATAGAAAATGACCTACAGAATCTCCTTTTTTGACAATTTCACATAACTCGATAGACATAGAATAGGTATGCACTCATAGGCCACTACAAAATCCTTTGATTTTTGTTTCGAAACACTCTTCTGGAAAAAACACACATTCAATAAAGGATCTGTATTTACAGTATATAAAAAACCAAACAGTTCATCTATAAGATAAACAACCCAGTTTTACAATCAGAAGATTTGGACACTCCACAAAAGAAGACAGTGAATTACGAAGAAGCATGTGAAAAGATGCTCCACATCAAACTACAATAAGATAATACTAAACACCTACTAAAGTGGGTAAAATTAAAAAGCCTGATCATACCAAGTGTTGAAGAAGAAAGACGTGGAGCAAATAGAACAATCATACAAGACTTTGGAAAAGAGTTTGGCAGTTTTTTTAAAGGTTAAATGTACACCTATCATACAATCCATTCCTATTCCAGAGATTTACACGAGAAGTGAAAGCATGTGTTCATACAAAAACTGTATGTAAATGTTCACTGCAAGTGAATTTGTAATAGCCAAAAACTAGAAACAACCCAAATGACCAGGAACAAGTGAATGAATAAACAAATTGTGGTGTATCCCTAACAATGGAATACTGCTCAGCAATAAAAAGGGATAAACTATTGTTGCATACAAGAACATGGATAAATATTAAAATAATCCTGAGTGAAAAAAAGCCAGAGACCCCTCCCCCCCCAAAAAAGTACATACCAAATGTTTCCACTTTTAAAAAAAATACATAGAAAGTGCAAATTATTCTGTGACAGAAAGCAGACGAGCAGTTGCCTGAACAGGGATGAATTACAAAAGGCCAGGAAGAGAATTTGAGAGGTTATGGGTTATGTTGACTGTCTTGACTGTGGTGATGGTTGCTTGGGTTGTTTCATAGGATGGGTGTGTGCACTTAGTTAAAACTTATCAAACTGTACACTTTAGAGTTTGTTGTATGACCAACTCAATGAAGACGAAAAAAATCCACAATAAGTCATTTAAAATGTTTTTTTAAACTCCAGTCTCTTGTCGATCCATCACACCACGGAAAATTGCCCCTCCTCTTCTTTAGCCCTCCTCCATCTCAAGACTGACACTTGTCCCTTCCCCTCCTAAGAACCCTGGAAGGTTCACAAACTTCTAGCTAAGCGTCAAAGCACCGTCCACTGTACTCTTGGGTGCTCGGCTCCGGCCACACAAACCTTCTGTCTACCTTCCCGTCTGCAATACATTGTCTTACCGGACAGTGACAAGTGCCCCCACCCACCGACCCACCCCCTCTAGTCCAAGTTCCCAAACACTCATCCACGAAGCTTCATCGGGTCGAGCACATCCCAATCCTGAAATACCACTACCGGACACGCAAACACCGAAATCTCCAGAAGCCGCCGGTGCCGGGGACACGAAGACCCTCCGTCCGGGTTACCTGCCACCGGCTGGCCGCGTCGTGGACAGTTGAGCCACCGCGGCGGGATCTTGTTGTGAGCCATGACCTGGGGCTGCGCAGAGCGACCCCCTCCGCCAACGCTCGCTGCGCCTCCACCGGCGCCTCGCGGTCCGCTCCGCACGGGACTTTCAAGGCACCCGAATCCCGGCCGAGGTCCGGGTTACAGCCGCTCCTACCCGGATAACGTCACGGAACGCGCGCCACTTTCATTCAGGATCTACTCCACTGCTTTAGGCAAGCCCACAATGCACTGCTACTTCCGCCCTCGAGGGCCCCGCCCCCTTCTTTCCGAGGTCAGAGGGGAAAAAAGGAAGCTCGGCGGTGTGCTGGGAAGGAATTCAGGCTTAAGCTAGTGAGAGGGGTGGGTTGTCTCTGGCTCCGCCCCGCCAAGAACCCGGCGCTCACGTCTACAGCTGTGCGCAGACGCAGTTGCCCCCGTTGGGGTCTGGCTGAGTGACGCGTGTTTTCTCTTCCCACCCAGGTAGCAGATAGAAACACTACTCCCCCAAAATGAAAAAAGCCAAGTGTGTAGCCATACGCAGACTGGTCCGCAACTTTTGCAGCGGCATCTGTTTCACTAGTGAAAGGGGCCTTGCCATCACAATCACAGCTCAAGAGTCTGGTCGCCCTTTTTCGGCCACCCTTGCTTTCCTGCTGGACCTGGGTTTAATTTGGAATTTGCGAAGTTTTCTCTGACGGGTCAAGAGAAAAGCTTTAGAGAAATTCTAAGGGCAAGGGATTGGAATACCAGCAATGAGAAATTTCTCTTTGGAAAGGTATTTTTACGAATCCATGTAGTATCTTAAGCAAAAAAAAAAAAAAAATTTTGCTTGTACATTTCTGGCGCAAAATGTCTAAGTGTATTTGGGAACCTAGGAGGGTCCGTGTCTCCAAGTGACTAATGTGTATCACTGACAAAGGCAGGAATAGCCCGGTGAGGTGCTACCACATGGCGGTGTACTCCTTTGCCCTTACAGAACAAATGGTCTTCCCCTTCCAGTTAAGCAGGGGTGGTTAGAAGCATTTTATAGAAGCAGTCGGGTAATAAGACTTTCTTTAGGTACCAGACTAAGTTCAAGTATTAAATCTAAAGCTGGTTGATGGCAAATTAACTATATTGTAGCAGCTTGGCTTTAAACACAGATGCTCTATTTGGACTGCAAGAGTATGAGCTGTGGGGGAATATATTTTAAAAAGAAATGGGAAACTTGGAGGGCAGCCCAGTCCATGTATGCCCACTCTGTATAAGGTGAGTGACTATTCCTCTCTAGAGAGGGCCCAATGGCTACCTCTCTGAAAGAGCCTGAGTTAGGTTACATTCCTGGTCTGTCACATTCCAGGTCTGTCCCACTGTTGTCTGCTGAGACCTTTTAATGGAAAGTGTCACTCCTCTCTTGACAGAACAAAATAAGATTGAGTTTCCTTACCAAACAGCAGTTTGCATAAATGATGCCCAATTCTTTGCTGGCAGAGAGAGCATAGGCTTGATTTCAGACATCTAGCTTCAAAAATATGAAACAATACATTTATGTTGTTTTAAGCCGCTCAGTGTCAGTACTTTTTTACAACAGCTCTAGAAAACCAATACAAGGCCCCATAAAACCTGGATCTGCTGCTGTTCTAACCCATGCTCTCTGGTTCTAAAGCTCTTGGAGCTGATGTCCTTGATGTCCTTTGTACCGAAGTCCCTAGCCTTTTTAAATTTACCTGGTACACTCTTGAGGTTTTAGTTCCCAAAAGTCTGTTCTAAAGAACTCAGACACTCATCCACAAATACTAAATCACTGTTTACTATAAGAGCACTGACATCTTCAAGGGTAGAAACCTTTAGGTGACTCTTCAGGTGGCAAGCATTAATTCAAGTATCTGCCAGCACCTCTGTAGTCCTCAGTGGCCAGGGGTCTACTGCCCCTGTTCCTGTCTTCCATCAGAGTACTCTCCCCCTGTGTTAGTTTCCTAGGACTGCCATAACAAAGGGTCACATACCATGTGGCTTAAAACAACAGAAGTTTATTCCCTCAGTTGTGGAGGCTAGAAGTTTTAAATCAAAGTGTTGTCAGGGTCATGCACCTTCCAAAGCCTCTAAGGAAGGATTCTCCTTTGCCTCTTCCAGCCTCTGGTGGCCCCCGTCATCCCTTGGTTCCAACCTCTGCCTCCATCTTCACATGGCATTCTCATCTCTGCGTATGGTCATGACATTAGTCATACTAGATTAGGGCGATCTTAATCCAGTATGACCTTATTTTAACTTGATTTCATCTGCACAGAGGCTATTTCCAAATAAGGTCACATTCACAAGTATCAGAGGTTAGAAGTTCAACATATCTTTTTTGGACAATTCAATCATAACACCCGCCCTTATCTCTGGAAGAATACCTAGACTTGCAGAAACACAAGCTTTTCTGAACCCCAGGAATTTGGCTGCTGTTTTTCACCCTTTCTCAGAGAGCCATCCTGTTTTTCAGAAAGTCAAAGACTGAGACAGAGGCCTTAAAAATCGCCTTCCATGTCCCTCCCTTTTTCTGCATACTACTATGAGCTACAGAGAATAAATATGAGCAAACTCAAATTCACCCTCTCTTGCTTCTTTCTGCCAACTGTGCTGAACCTGCTTGAAGAGCGCAAAGTCTTCAGTGGCACGCTCTCAAACCTCATCTCCTCAGAGGCTCCAGGCATTCCCTCAGTGATCAGTGACTTGTTAAAGGCCCAAATTCATGTCTGCACATTGTTAAAAGATAAACTGAGCCATATTAAAAATGTTATGAGTTTATTTGAGCAAAAATCAATTCCAACCAGGTAGCACCAAACTTGAAGTGGTTAGGAGCACTCTGAGGACAGGAGGCAGAGGAAAGATTTATACAGTATAGACAAGGGTGGAAGCAAAGAGGAAATTATTTGTTTGACTATAATTTAAAGCCTAGTTGCCTGTTGGCGAGTGGTCATCCTTAGGGTTTTGACTTCAGAACCGAGAGGTACTTACAGACTTCGATTTTGCTTACATTGGCCTCATGGCATTAGAACTACCTCAGCCTAGTGACCTCCTTGTTTAATTAATTTAACAATGGTAATTTCCCAACAAGGTCTCAACATGAAATAATCCCAGTTCCAGGGGTACAACATACACCTAACCCTGAATACACTCTGCATGTAGAGATCTGACTCTCTGGTGTGGGGTGGTAAAAATAATTGTCCTCCCACCTTTCTGAGTTCTTCTGGCTGGACTAATAATCAAATTAACACCACATTTATTATGTATGTACTGACAAGAGAAGAATTCTGAGATGTCCTAGTTAAGTTACAGCAGGCCAGGGAGTGAGAGAAAGAGGCAAGAGTGTTTAACCAGCTAAAAGCTGTGGCCCAGCGAACAAAAGGCTGCTCACATTCCTGAATGAACGTCGGAGCTTTGAATGAACTTCCGCGGTGACTACCACATGCCACCACATCCTGCTTACAGACTAACTTTCAGGGCTACTGCCCATGAGCAATCAAACATAGTAAATGTTTCTTTTTTACAAACTGTTCATCTATCACAGAACTGCCCCTGCTTCACCTTTTCCACTTCCCGTATCTGTAGCCAATGTAAGTTCTTTCAAAACAACCTGCAGCTTTCTTCACCCAACTGTAATGTATAGAGTCCCTTCAAATTCAAGATGCAGGTGTGCTACCTGCTGCGGCTAGCCCTGCTGCTGCTGGTTTCGACTTCATGCCCTGGGACCTGGTCCTTTTCTGGGTAGCGTTTGGTTCAATGAAGCCTTTCTTTGAAACAGAAAAGTTTTCAGCTATGAATTTTTTTTCATTCAACAGTACATAAAGAGAAATAAAGTACAACATAGTGAATATACTCAGTAGTATTGTGATAACTATGTATGGTATCAGATGGCTACTAGACTCAATGGGTGATTATTTTGTAAATTATATAAATGTCTAATTACTATGTTGTACACGTGAAACTAATATAATACTGTATATCAATTGTATTTAAATTTTTTTCTTAAAGACTTTTAAACAGTGCATATAGGGTTTCCATAAGAACATGAGACCCGAGGCCCCATGGGGCAGTTGCAATTTATATGCCATTCTGGACTAGGGAGGGAGAGATAGGAGTCCAGGATTTCAAAGGGAAAGTAGGCAAGTCAGAGAGAAAGATGAAACATGTGGTAGACAAAGTCTTGCCGGGCCACTCAGAAACAACAGGACACAGGTTTTGCTAGATCTCTCCCTGTCTGACACGCCGAACTCATACATGCCAAGGTGAATATGCTAAGGTTCTCCTCATGAAGCAGGTTTTTCTATCCGAATTCCTTTAGGCAGGCAAAGCAGTAGGGGGCAGGGATCAAGTTTCTTTCTGAGTCTTTTGTTTCTTAAAAATAATACCCCAAAAGGCATATTTTGGGGAAGCAAACTCTATTCCTCCTCACTAGCCACAAAGCTGTGTGCAAGGATATTGCATCTTTATTTTCTGTAAATCAACTTAATCTTGATTCTAAATTCTTTCTCTGCTAAATAGGTAGTGTAGGGGAAGAAAAACAGTTTTCTTTCTCTCTTTCTGAGTTCTTGGCTGAGAATCCCTGTGAAAAGACAGATGAACAACACAAAAAGAAGCAGAAGGTTATTAACAAGTATATCTCCCATACAGATGGGAGATGCCCAGGGAAACTGAGTAACTCCCCCGAGGGCCTCATCCACCACCTTGAACACCATCTTCAGTCAGCTACAGACAAAAGAAAGACGTTGGGCAGAGGCCAGGTATGCAGATTTAAGTCACTACCTTCTCTGTTGATTAGGTTCTCCTGTGATTTGGGGTCACCCTTCTCTTCATGGTACAAAGAAGAGAACACCATCACAAATAGAGATTTCCTCTGTAAATGAAAATTTCCCCTAAAGAAGAGTAACTTCTACTCTGTTTTCAGAACTTCTTCTGTCTGCTATTTATCAAAGATAATCAGCTCGAAATAATTCTTATGCCAAAGACACATATTACGGGGTCACATATTCTACTACCCTTCGGTAGGCAATTCCATCTCTGGCATTCTTGGGGCTTCCTGCCTCCATTTCTATGCCTAGAATTAGATATTGTGGACAGGGGCTCAGACAACACATCTCCAGGAAAGGGCTGAAGAGAGGGGTTGTCCTCTTGTTTACTCGGCTTGTGCTGCTTCTTACTTAACGTGGCTCCCTCTGGTCCAGCAGTTCTCTACTGCTCCTCAGCCACCCTGTGAGGAAAGGGCATCTTTTATGAGGCTGGAAACCCTATTTCTCAGGCGTGATGTTTTGAAAGATTAATTGAGGGGGTTGATAACAGATTGGACATATCGAATGAGGAAAACATCAGACTCCCTTCTTTCTTTTCTAGATAGGAACATCTCCAAATTCTTGATCAGCTCCACGAAACCTAAGTCTATTACTTTAAGTATAAAAACAGCATAAAAAAAGTGTATATGTTGGCTCAATTCTACTGCAAAGTGAGAAGTTGGATGTATTTCCGATTAAAAGATAAAACTGTAATTCTCCATATTATTTTTACAACCGAAAACTAAACCATGTGTGACCACTAGATGGAACTAAAATCCAGGTAATCCAATCTCTGACTGCCTTGTACCTGAGAAAGTAGGTCAGTGAGTCAGGTTCTTCAATTACATGTGTATATTCCTATTCCAAAGGTTCATTTTGACTTGGCCCTGGTTCACCACATTCACAATAACCTACTCCAGCCTAACCTACAAAGTGATTAAGTAACAGCAACTAACAGAGTGCCTCTGCTGTGAGGTTTGCATAAGTTTCTTCACTGGAAAATATGAAAGATTAAAAAGAAAAAAATATTTGCTTTCTATGCATTACTGTTAAAGCATGAAAGTTTTCAGAGGTATAAGTAAGTATCTGCTTCTGTATGCCATAAAAATTACTTTTCCTGTTTAAATTATGAGAAGCATTGTCTGCCTTTTTGTTTGAGAACAATAACATTTTACATGTGCATTGCATCTTACCTTATACAGAGTGTTCAGGCATTTTCTGTTTTTCTTTCTTCTTTTTTTTTTTTTTTTGACAAGACACTGCCATTTAATTTTTTAATTGTTTTTTTCCATTACCGTTTATCCCCTTTATATTTCATCCCCCCAATCCACACCCCCCAGGCATTTTCTAATTTGAACTAACCTTCACAGTGCTGTGAAGGGGCATTGCCATCCTCGCCATTTTATAAATGAGGAAACAGGCTCAGAGGGGTTCAGGAACTTGCCAGAAAACTCAGCCAGAAAGCTGAAGAACCAGGCTGTGAGGTGGAATGTGATACTGGAACTTGCCAGCAGAGGCAGGAAACCTTCATTCCAATCTAAGCTCTCCTGCTCATGTGTATTAAACCTTGAGCAGAAAAATATTACCCTAAAAGTCCTGGTTTTTAAAACACTTTCCATTTGGCAAATGACTCATTGGTCCCTAAAACGGTTCACCTTAACCTTAAACATACTTAATCCCTGGATTCTTATGAAAATGCAGATTTTGACCTAATAGGTCTGGGGTGGGCCTGAAATTCTCCATTGGTTCTGCTGATGGGAGCCTTCCTTTTGTGGGAAGCTAGTCACTAACAGGTGCAAAGAAAAATATGTCCCAAAACTAAGAAATGGACAAACCAAGTATCCGCAACAATGCTTGCAGTTTGAGATACTCCCGGAAGCTGTCTATTTGAAAGGAACTTTGTGACTTGGTATTGATCTATCTCTGACATTATTTTATGCTCCCAGATTAATTAGATCCTATTGGGGAGTGAAAGTTTGTTATTCCAGTTATAGGACATCAATATGTGCTTATCATTTGCTACAGTTAACAAAATCCATTGGGTTTTTTTTTTTATTCTTGATTGATAGCACCCTTGGCATTCTCAGATGGAACCTATTTCCTATGTAACATCTGACATGAAGCTAATGTGTTGGGAACCACCTTGCCTGGTATCAGAAGCTGTAACCCCTGCCAAGGCTAAGGCTGAGGGAACTACCTTGGAACCATAAGCCAGCAAGGAGACAAAAGCTTATCTCCCTGGCAGGAACACCGCTTCTGCTCCTTTTACTTCATCCTGCCTGGCCCCCAATGCTTGGTCGGTTAGCCAATGACGGGCACGATTCCCCAAGGGGGAAACGGCCTAAGACAGGCACAATCACGTGGGAGGCCCCCAAGGAAGGACTTTGGAGGCTACAGCAAAAGGGGGTGATGGACTCTCGCCCCTCGGCTTTGACAAAGCCTGAGTCCTCATGGTCTGTGAGAAAATCTCCTAATCTCTTGGCTGCCTTACTTACCCTGCCTGAAACAATGACAGAGAGTGGTGCAGCCCTGTGCTGGAAAGGGTGGGTTACCTGGGTGATCAGGCCTAAGAAAGAATATGTAAAATCCTGTGAAACCTGCTTTGTTTAGAATGCTCTCAATGGAATAATAAGGGTCCAAGGAAGAAGTAAGTTTATTCCTTAAAGTTTTACAGCTTTTTGACCCTGACTCAAAATAGGCCCTCAGACTTCCTTGTTGTCTATTGTTCAATTCTTTCTTCCTGGCAATGAGTAATGAGCTTTACCTGAATTCTTATACAAACGAACCCAATAAAAGCCTGCTTGGGCAGGAGAACAGGACACTCCCCACTAAAGAGAGTGGCCATTTTGTCCCTATTTCTCCACAGGACTCGGTTGTCTCTGTGTATGTTTTTCTCATGTTTCGACGAGCCATCTGCAGTGTTTCATGGTCACTGCCAGTCAGTGGCTGCGACACTAATGTTTTATGTCTTTGCCATGCAAAACCATAATATTTACCTGGTTACATGCTGTGAGTCAGGTAAAGCATCTGTTTCCCAAATAAATAACCCCTGTATCTCTGTACTGTCACCAGACAGCAATATTCTTGTGTATACTTGCTTGCTTGGGAAGCGTGAGCTTACAATCGATTCGTCTGAAAGACCTTGCACTTACTCTGTGTAGTGCTTTACAACTTACAAAAGCATTTTCTTCTATGGATCCTCTAAAAACACTTAGTAAATTAAACAGGGAAGATATCATTTTCTATGTTGCATATGAAGGGTCAGATTCCAGAAAGACTGTGACTCTCCTGACTAAATCCTAAGCACTTTCCAGCTCACCATGCTGCTTTCCCACTCTGCCTTGCTTCACTGTGCATAGGAATCTGTGGGCAGAAAGTATGTCGTGCTGTAGATGAAAAGGAAAGAAGGAAGTGGGATAAGCTTGGAACAACTTTATTTGGAGAAATGAGAAAATAAAAGTAGTAAATTGAGACAAGTTGATGGCTAGGGAAAACCTTAAGTTTCTGATGACATGTTTCAAAACTCCAAGTTGGGATTCCATTAAACTATAATTTCAAAGGTCATTGACTCACTTGTAGAATAAATATCTTAAACTAGCCCTAGTTTTAGGCTCAGATGAATTACACTCAAGTCTAGTCCATTCACTCTATTCAAATGTCTACTGAATGCTCACTGTGTGAGGAAATCCAGGGGATACAATGATTAAGGCACTTTCTTGAATCTTTATAAAAGAGTATTATCTAATAAAGAGGATTTATTATTTCAACCACTCATGTATTGATTTACAAATATGATTTAGCCCCTTGCTTTGCACTAAGCCCTGTCCTAGGTGGAGAGCAATAGCAATGAACTAGAGAAGGCCCCTGACGTCAAGGACTTTACTTGGCCAGTATAGGATACAGAAAAAAGTATAAGTGTCACAGTGTGGGAGGGCCTGCCCAAGTTACCAGAACATCACAGAGAAGGGTTGGTTATTTCTCCAAATCCTGAAGAGTCAGGAGAAACTTCCCCAGGAGGAAGCGACATTTAGGCTAAGCCAAGTTGGGGAGGAGGGGGGCCCATATATGTAAGGGCCTAGAAGCAATGGTGTGTGGTAAAAGTTTAACAACTGTCTCTCTGGGGATAAGCCAGAATGCCCTAACTTGTAGATTAGGCCAGTTTCCTTGATATAAATACTCCCACTGAGGCAGACTTCAAGCTGCCTACATGACATCTGAGGACAAAAAAAAGGGCCACACACTAGGGGCCAGCTCAGAGGAGGCCTGCATGACGGCCTTACCAACTCAGAGACCTGAAGTAACCACAAAGGATGGTCTGAAGTTAAAACTTTCTTAGTAAAAGCAAGTCCTAGCAGGCAGTCATGTCCTGGGCCCGTAGCTTCCTTGATAAAGGTCATTCTTTACCTTACTGAGCCTGTCTATTCTCTTTTTGCATCTAAAATAACATACCTTTAAAATGTCAGCATAATCCCTTTTTTTTCCAGACCCCTCAGGATACAATCTCACTAGAGCACAAGACCCGGGACCCCCTCATTGTTTCCTGGCTGTACAGACACAATCTCTGCGTGTGTAAATGTTCATTGTTAGCTACCTTGTGCTCACCGATGTAAAAGGAGTACGTGTCTCTCCATCTTACTTTCATCCAACCTCAGATTTACCCACTTTGCTTTCTCCTGCCTCCCTAATCCACCACCACTGGCTTTCATGTAATCCCCTATGTCTCCTTCTTTGCTTGTAAAGCATAAAATAAACTGCAAAACTGCCATTTCTGAGCACATTTTCTCAGTCTGTTGAGATTTTGCTTCCCCGAAATTGTCGCCAGTTTGGCTCAAATAAAATCATAAAAATTCTCTGTAGGTTTGAATGTTTCTTATGTCAACATCTTATAAACCCAGAACTGGAAAGAGAGGTGCACTATAGACTTTCACAAGCCTGTTCGAGTCAGCACCACAGCACCACGAAAGGCAGAACACTGCGCTCCTGGGAATCCGGAGCCGTTCTGCCAGTGGGAACAGACAGTGCGTGCTCTGCTGGGCGGGGCAGCGGCAGGGGTGGGGCGAGGGGGGAGTAGGCAGCAGACAGGTGTGCAAGTAGACAAAAGGAGTGGTGGGAAAATAACGTCATGTAGTTTGAAAGACTTAGAACTTTACCCTGAGATACATATGCAATCACTCTCAGGGAAAAGGGTGACTGTGTTGATAGTAATACCTGTAGAGCAGCAGTTTTTTCAAACTTTTTCATCTCATGGCACACATAAACTAATTACTAAACTTATGTGGCACACTAAAAAATATATTTTTTTGCCAATTTGGCAAAATTTAGGTATGATTTTGATTCATTCAAACCAGACGGCTATTGTATTGGCTGTTGTTCTTTGTGTATTTGACAATTTAAAGGAAAAGAGGTCAGTGCCCCTGACTAAAATAATCAGGTGTTGCTTGTTTCAAAAATTCTTGTGGCACCCAGTGTGCCACGGCACCCCAGTTGAAAATCTCTGATGTAGAATAGAGTGACCCAGCAGAAGCCTGCTGACAGTGTTCGGGAGCGTGGGTGAGAAGGGACAGAGCAGACAGAGGGAGTGCAGCCGGTGAGTGCAGGCAGTATTTATTCTTGCCTGTGAAGCTAAGGGAGCAAGGAGCTAAAGCAGTAACTACTGCGTAACTTGAAGCCAAAGAGTTTGACTCAGGGATTTTTTTTTTACTATCCTCACTGGAAGCCATGCTTATTGATTTTAGAGAGAGAGGAAGGGAGAGAGAAAGAGGGGGGGAGAAACAGTGATGTGAGAGAGAAACATTCATCAGCTGCCTCTTGCATGCACCCTGACCTGGGGCAGAGCCCACAGCCCAAGCATGTGCCCTGACAGGGAATCAAACCTGCAACCTTTTGGTTTATAGGGCTATACTCCAAACAACTGAACCACACCAGCCAGGACCCAGGGATGTTTTTAATATGGAAAAAAAAAATGATTACATTAAATGACTATGACAAAGAACCAGCAGAGAAAAGAAGGGACTCTGACAGAGTTAGATCTCTGAGGGCAGGTGAGGATCAGATCCCCAGTTCAGATGACCTATTACAGGATAAAGTAATATAAATTCCATGAGATTAACCATATTTTATTAATGCTAACAAAAAGTTTAAAGTAGTACTCTTGAGGGCAGCCCCTGTCTATTCCACTCAGCACTGTCTCCCATGTACCTAGAACAACACCTGGGCTAGGGTCTGTGCTCAACAAGCATTTGCCAAATGAATTAATGCGTGAATGGATGGAAGTAACCACTAATTAGACACATGATTTGTGCCAAGAATGTGGCAATGATTCTTATGCATATTCTCTTTAATTCTTCCCACTCCGCTGTCACGGTTATTTCCGTTGTCCAGATGGGGAAAGAGAAGCTCAGAGAGATTTAGAGGTGGAGTACACAACATGCCCCCCAACCCAAATGTGCTGCTTTGGCATATTCATTATTTTGAGCTGAAACCATCTGAAAAAAGCAAATGCACAAAGGGCTCTTGGATTTACCTTTTTCTACCTAAAAATGAACCATAAAATTCCCCATGAGAAAGTTACCCTCCCTGTACCAGAAGAGAAAGACAACCTTATCACCAAGACGGGGGCTGGACACTGAAGTGGATCTGTACAAACACACTGAAATAACCCTGGTCTTCCACTGGTCTTCCCTTCTCTTCTCCTAGTTGCTTCCCCACAATTTACTATCCTAACCAAAATCCTGTGTCTTGTCATTTCTTCACAAAGTTAGCATTTACTTGTCTAAATGGTATAAAAGAGTTCTGCTCTGGTCACTTCAGGTCTTCATTCTCTCATGAGGGCCCCCATATGCATATAAAAATGTAATGAAATTTGTATGCTTTTATCCTGTTAGTGTTTTATATGAATTGAGTGCTCAGTCCTAGCTGGAGACCATAAGAAAGACAAGGAGAATTTTTCCTTCCATGCAGAAACTTGCCATAACCACACAGCCGATGAGTGGCAGACATGGGATTTCATCCAGGTCAATATGATTCAAAGCTGTGCTTTTAATAATGGCTATGATTTTGAGTGTCTGGCTTTTAAACATTCTATCACTTTGCAGATTACCACATGAGCCAGGACTCGTGCCTTAGCCCACTCCAGACCAACTGAGTCAGAAGCCCTGGAGGTGGACCCTGGTGTTAGCATATTTGAAAAACCTCCAGCTGATTCTAGTGTGCAGAGAAGGTTAGGAACTACTTCATTAGGGCATGTCCTCATTTGAGATTATAGATAGTACCTGCTGCAGTTTATTTTGAAGCACAATTTTTGCAAGTACCCCAAATGAAACATTTCATCGTATTTTTCTTTGGGTGAGTAAACTACCAGGCACACAGTGAGTACCCTGTAATTGAATAGTATCGGCAGAGATAATTATCCACTACCTTCATAGAGAAATACCAAATATTTGAAGTAAAAATGGAAAATATTTGAGAAAATTTTAAAAAAATTGATGCCTTGCATCAACAGAATAAGTAAAAATAAGCTAATTATGGATAGACAATACCACAGCAGTTAAGCATGCAGCCAGGGAAGCCATAAATTCCAACCCTAATATTCAGTAACTGTGTGATCCTCAGCAAGTCACTTAACCTCTCTGTGCACTGATTTCCTCTCCTATAAAATGGACACGATGATGGTGTCTACTTCATAGGATTGTTAAAAGTATAAAATGAGTTAATACGAATAAAGCACAAGAGCATAGAGGCACCTGTGTCAGCCAGCATTGTTACTGCCTGTCTTTCCAACTAGAGAAAGGATTTTGATTGTTTTTTTCTGACCATTTCTCCAGTCCTGAGAACAGAGCCTGCCTGCCACAATGTGGCTTCTCCATATGCTTATTTTTGAAATGAGATAATTATGTAAAATTAATATCCAGCATGTGTGTGTATTCCACTCCAAAATATTCACTGAATCTGAAGCTAAAAATAGAGAATTTGTTCATAAATTATGTTTCATCATCTTACTTAGAAAGAAGTTTGGTAAGCCACTATAAAATAAATTGATAGAACAACTTAAAAAATATGGTTAGACAGTCAAACCTTCAATTTTGCATATATCATCATCCAAATAATACTGGCCTTAGATTAGAATAAAATGTGCAAAAATGAAAATAGTTACATATTAAGGATATAGAATTGTAGTGACTTTACCCTTTTTCTTGGTTTCCTTTTACCATTATTACATTATAATTTTTTACACTATCTTTTTTTCTTCCTGACATTAAACTGAAAGCAGTTTCATCTGCTCTTCAAAAAAAAGGAAAAAAGACAGGAAATACTCCAACAGTTGAACTGCACTGAATAGTTTAATGTTGCCCTTTTAACAGCTGGATTTTTTTTATGGAGTGGCTCCAGCACTCCTCGGCTTTTGAAAAAAAAAATCATTTAGGAAGCTTCTGTCTTATGAGCAATTCGTAACCCTCAGGGAAGTTAGATCAAAAAAATGTACAATGTGCCTATGAGTCATCCTTGGAATACTGGTATTTTCTTCAGTAAGCTTCTGTAGTGGGGAAAAATTATCATTCCACACAAGCTTCTGAAACCTGTTATCACTTAGTAGATTAAGTAACCCTTGGAGACAAGGCAACCTCCTGGCTAAACAGCCTGGAAACAGCTTGCAAACCAATCAACTGCCTGGAAACAGGGCTTGGACCAATCAACACCGAGAAACAGTACCTGGACCTATCACTGTCTTCTGAGAACTATTTATTCCAATATCTGCTACTGCTGCCTTGCAAACCAAAACCAGAGAAATAAAACATACCTGAAATATCTCTGTACTGACTCCACTTGTGTCAGCTCACTGATGGCCTGTTTGACACGTACCTCAGACTCTGTGCCCTTCTGTGGAATTCATTCTGTACCAAATACTTATTCAACCATGCCATATCCTTTGTGGAATGAGGTAAGGAATAAATACATTTCAGAATACATTATTTTGTATATTGTAGTGGTTTTGATGTTATTTGATATGAGTATGTGTTTTTTTTTCCATTTGAACTAGGTTGTTCCCAGGCTTGTGCATGTTAGAATCACCTAGGTAGGTTCAAAAGTCCTGATGCCCAGGTCTCAGCCAAGACCAATTAAAGCAGAATATATCTTAAAATTCCACAGATGATTCTAGGGTGCTTCACTCTGTCTTAACTGGATTAAAATCTTGTCAGAGACTTGGCAATTTCTTGCATTTTGCTTTATCTGGCCCCATGGTGCCTGGTAGGGTTTTTCTGCCTAGACTAGGTAACCAGGCAGTAGTAAATACACAGGGAATTACAGAAAGGTGCCTGGGATTTGAGGTAAGATGAGGATTGTGTCATCCTCTGAGCTCACTAAGGGAATGTGGAGTATTTGTCGGATCTTGTTCTTATGGATGCAGATCTATGTTTAAGATCCAACTCTATCTCCACCTAACTCTCTGTCCTAATGTAAGGTCATTGCAAAATGCAGAAATAAAATATATATTTGAGAGGGTGTCATAGGATCACATTAGATCATGTAAGCAAAGCACTTAATTTGGCCTTGATGCATGCTTCATATATGGCAAACTAAGAATACAGACAAAATGGTTGAGATGACCAACTTGCAAAAGTAATCCTTCCTAGGAGATGATTTGTGGCATTAGGGGAGGGCTCAGAAAGTGATCTGCAGTGACAGCATTCAAGGTATATATGCAGGTGTGTTATTTAAACAGAAATGCAATCTAATCAACCCTCCTGTAACTTGAACATTTCAAGTCACATTATAGTAAGAGAAGTGTCATTGCCTGCCAGGAAGGCTATAAGTTTTGTTTTTTTTTTACTACAGTACCACTATAGACATGGAAAAAAATAAAATAAAAGGTGGAGGAGGTTCATGGAGCATCTCTAGCACTGTATGGAAGACAGAAGACTTCTTCCCTGGTATGAGCACTTTGTCCCAGCTTTGGGAGACTTCCCTGGATCCTTGGAATGATAAGAAATGGTGCTGCTCCTCCAGCTGCAATTCAACTCTTTAGAATTGATAGGGCTTTTCGGAGGCAGGAGCTCCTTGGGGTGTATCAAACCTTACTCAACTACAAAGCCTCCTGGAAACTGGGATTAGAACCACGTAGCAGCTTGATTTTTCGTCCTTAAGAAACCCCTCTCAAAGCCCAACATGTACTAGGAAAAGCTTTTCAAAACTTAATCACATTTATACTTCAGTTTGTTAAGGCAGGAACGTCTCTTTGATTAATGTTCACTAGTCACAATAATAATACCAGCTCTCACATACATGGAAGACACACTGCGGACTTGATTGCCCCCCCCCCCATCTAAAAGAAGCCTTAGAAAGAAGTTGATAATAAACCTATTAAATCTTTCAAGCTGTTCATCTACTGGCTTAAGAGATCTCACTTTTGCCTTCCCCTCCCTCCCCAGCCAGAAGTCTCACAGATATGTATCACAGACCATAAATAAAATTAGAAATTCCTCCTACTAAAAACACAGAAAGAAGATCCAAGTGCATTTTAAAAAGAGAAGACCATTTTTATTTTATTATCCAGAAAACAAAGCATTATTTAATGAGTTCAAACTATTTTCTAAATGATGCCCTTGTGTCCTCACTGTCATTGCAGCCTTTAAATTTCTGCTTCATAATAATACTCCTGCGGTTTGAGACAGCTAGCATAGCAGTAACACGCATAATTCGTCTCCCAGGATATGGATAACATAGACTCAAAATTGTAATTTGTCATGAATATGTACTACTAATATAATATACAATAACAACTTTTTTCATATAGATATCTCATTCCAATGGCATTTATTGACATAACTCTCCTTTACTCCATTGAATTTTCCAAGTACCTTTGTTGGAAATCAGTTAACTGTATGTGTGGGAGTCTAGTACTGGATTCTATTCTGTTCCACTGATCCATTTACACCAATTTCACACTGTCTCGATGACTATAGCTTTTTGGTAATTCTCGAAATCAGGTAGTCAAATCCTTCAACTTTGTCCTTTTTAAAGATCATTTCATCTATCCTAAATCCTTTGGAATTTCATATAAACTTTAAGATCAGCCTTTAAATTTATTTATTTTTTTATTGTTGTTTAAGTACAGTTGTCTCCATTTTCACCCCACCAAGCCCTCTCATCCCACCCATCCCCGCTTCCCATCCTCAAACCTACCCCCCTTGGCTTTGTCCATGTGTCCTTTATATATGTCCCTTAATGGCCCTCCTCCTATTATGTCCTATTATCCCTCTCCCTCTTCCTCTCTGGTTACTGTCAGTTTGTTCTTTATTTCAATGTCTCTGTTTGTATTTTGCTTGCTTGTTTGTTTTGTTGATTAGGGTCCACTTATAGATGAGGTCATAAACAAATCAACAAACAACAAGTGCTGTTGAAGATGTGGAGAAAAGGAAACCCTAGTGCACTGTTGGTGGGAATGCAGACTGGTGCAGCCACTGTGGAAAACAGTATGGAACTCCCTCAGAATACTAAAAATGGATCTGCCTTTTGACCCAGCAATATCATTGTTGGGATTATACCCTAAGAATCCTAAAACATCAACTCAAAAGAACCACAATGTTCATAGCAGCACAATTTACAATAGCCAAGTGCTAGAAGCAGCCTAAGTGCCCATCAGCAAATGAGTGGATCAAAAACTGTGGTACATTTACACAGTGGAATACTACGCAGTAGAAAGAAAGAAGAAGCTCCACCCTTCAAGACAACATAGATGGAACTGGACAGCATTATGCTAAGTGAAAAATAAGCCAGGCGATGAAAGAGAAATACCATATGTAAATTTATTTTAATGTATTTATTGATTATGTTATTACAGTTGTCCCATTTTTTTCTCCCCTTTATTCTCCTCCACCCTGTACCCCCTCTCCCATCCACATTCCCCTACCTTAGTTCACGTTCATGGGTCCTACATATATGTTCTTTGGCTTCTGTATTTCCCATCCTATTCTTAACACCCCCTATCTATTTTGTACCTATCATTTATGCTTTTTATTCCCTGTACCTTTTCCCCCATTCTTCCCTCTCTCCTTTCCCATTGATAATCCTCCATGTGATCTCCATTTATGTCAATTTGTTCCTGTTCTAGTTATTTGCTTAGTTCATTTTGTTTTTGGTTTTGGTTTTTTAGGTTTAGTTGTTGATAGTTGAGCTTGTTGTCATTCTACTGTTCATATTTTTGATCTTCTATATGTAAATTTATTTTTAAACAATCTGCTTATATTTTGACCAGATGGCTTTAACACTATACATTAATTTATGGAGGGTTGGCATCATGTAATACTATGCAAGCTTCTGATCCATGAACATTTTGCCACTCCATTCATTTAAATCTTTAATTTCCATATATAATATTTTGTATTTTTCAGTATAGAGGTTCTGCATATTTTCTTAAATTTATTCCTAAGTATTTTATGTTTTTATTTTCTTATATGTGGTATTATTTTTCAATTTTACTCATGGATCAGTAGTATAAAGTATATCTTGGTGAATGTTCAATGTGCGCCTGTAAAGAACGTATACTCTGTAATGATTGGATCATACAAATATGTTAGGTCCGGCTGGTGAGAGTGTTATTCAGATCTTCTATAGTCTTATCGATATTTTGTCTACTTATTCTATCACATACCAAAGATGAAGTATTAAAATTTCCAGGTATGATTATAAATATATTTGCTTTCACATACTTTGAAGCTCTGTTATTAGGTGCACGCACACTTAAGCTAGTTACGTCTTCTTAATTAACTGAACTTGCATCATTACAATATTGTTCTTTAACCTTGGAGATACTCTTTCTTTAAATCTATTTTACCTGATATATAGAAATACTAGTTTTCTGAAGCTTAGTATTTGAATGGTACAGATTTTTCATGCTTTTTAATATTCAAACTGTGTCTTCAAATTTAAAAGCATCTCTTATAAACAGTATATTGTTGGGCCTTGCTTTTTATCCAGCTGACAACCACTGTCTTATCATTGGAGTATTCAGTCCCCTCACATTTGTATAATTCTGTTGCAGATGGATTTGAGTCTACCACCTTGCTATTTGTTTATTTGTCCCCTCTCTTCTTTGTTCCTCTTTTTTGGTCTTTTTTTGGGTTGAGCATTCTTTGTATTCCAGCCTATCTTCTTTACTAGCTTTTTAGTTAATATTTTGAAAGTGATTACTTACAACTAGAATATGCATCCTTAATTCATCACAGTCTACCCTGAATTGATATTATACCACTTCATGTACAATGTAAGGGTCTTACAACAGTATATGATAATTTTTGATAAAAGTTGTACTTTTTTGAAACTTCACATTTTTATATACATTTATCAACACACACAAGATGGCACACTTAAGATATTTGCATTTGAGTATATATGAATTTTACCACAAAAAGTAAAATAAACAAATATTAAGCTGTCGTTAATGACATGCATATTCAAGTGTCCAGGAAGAAGTTTACTGGTGTCTTCAACTTATTTTGATATACATGCAAAAATTAAATGGATTGGTAAGTGCCTGCAGGAATGACTAGATGTGTGACAAAGCAAATACAGCAAAACATTAACTGTAGAATACGGGTGATTCTTTCCATTTTTCTTTTTGAAAACTTTTATAAAATGTTGGATTAAAACCCAGTCTTCTAGCCCTGGCTAGTGTGGCTCAGTGGATTGAGTGCAAGCCTGTGAACTGAAAGGTTCCTAGCCAGGGAACATGCCTGGGTTGCAAGCCAGGTCCTCAGCTGGGGGATGCAAGAAGCAACCAGTCGATGCATCTCTCGCACATCAATGTTTCACTCACTCTCTTTCTCCTTCCCTTTCCCTCTCTTTGAAATATTTTATTTATTTATTTATTTTCAGAGAGAGAGCAAAAGAGAGAGAAAGAGAGGGAGAGAAACATCAATGTGTGGTTGCCCCTCACATGTCCCCAACTGGGGACCTGGCCTGCAACCCAGGCATGTGCCCTGACTGGGAATCAAACTGGGTACCCTTTGGTTCACAGGCCAGTGCTCAATCAATTGAGCCACACCAGCCCAAGGCACCTTTCCTGTTGGGAACTGCCCTGCCTGGTTTCAGAAGCTGTAACCCCCTCCAAGGCTAAGGTTGAGGAAGCAACCTTGGACCATAAGCCACTAAGGAGACAAAAGCTTATGTCCCTGGCAGAAGCTTGGCTTCTGCTTTTTTTACTTCATCCATAACTGGCCCCAAATGCTTGGTCGGTTAGCCAATGATGGATGAGACTCCCCAAGGGGGGAATGACCTAAAACAGTCATGATCATGTGGGAGGCCCCCAAGGAAGGACTTGGGGGCTACAGCAAAAAAGGGTGATGGACCCTCACTCCTCAGCTTTGACAAAGCCTGAGTGCTCATTCTTTCTGCAAGAAGTCTCCTAATCCCTTGGTGGTCTTACTTCCCCTGCCTGACTTAAGCCTGAAACAATGACAGAGGGTGGTGCAGCCCTGTGCTGGAAAGGGCGGGTTCCCCAGGTGATCAGGCCTAAGAAAGAATATGTAAAATCCTGTGAAACCTGCTTTGTTTAGAATGCTCTCAATTAAATGATAAGGGTCCAAGCAAGAAGTAAGTTTGTTACTCAAAGTTTTACAACTCTTTAGCTATCTGACCCTGACTCAAAATAGCCCTCAGAGTCCTTTGTTATCTATTGCTTGATCCTTACTGCCTGACAATGATTAATGAGCTTCATCTGTATTCCTGTGTAAATAAACCCACTAATGTCTTGGCAGACTTATTCTCATCTGTGGTGGCCGGGATTTGGGGAGACCTGTGGGCAGAGCCCACACACACACACACTTTCCCTCTCTTTAAAAAGAAATAAATAAAATCTTAAAACAACAACAACAAAACAATCTTCTAGCCCTGACTCAGTTGGTTGTAGCATCATCCCACACACCAAGAAATTGTTGGTTCCATCCTGGTCAGGAGACGTGCCTAGGCTGAGGGTTTGATACCCAGTTGGAATATGTATGGGAGGCAACCGATCAATGTTTCTCTCTCACATCTATGTTTTGTTCTTCTCTTTCTCTCTTTCTCTCTCTCTTGCTCTCCCTCTCTCTCCCTCTCTCTGTCTCTCTCTCTCTTTCTCTCTCTAAAATCAGTAAACATACCCTTGGATGAGGATTTTTAAAAATTCAATCTTCTAATTTGAAATGAAAATTAAAATATAATCTATTTTGTAATGTTGATTAACTATTGAATGAAACCTTAAGAGCAGAAAAGAATTATGCACATACATTTTGTTCTGGTGATGACCTTAATTCCAAACCAGACTTGAATCCTAAACTCATAGCACTGTCTGCACAAGATCTCACCCTTGTTCCCATCTCCAGCCTCACTTAGCACTCGTTTTCCTCACTCTGCACACTGAGCGCACAAAACGTTCAGTTCCCTGCACGTCCCAGGCTCCTGCTTGCCTGAGGTGTCGAGGCTTCCACATAAACTTTTTCCTTGCCTGGAATGCTGCCTTCCTCTAGCCTCTCCTTCTTTAAAAAATCATGCTCATAGTTTAGGTTTCAACAGAAATATTATTTCCCTGGTGAAGTAATCCCTCATCCCCCAAAGTAGGTCAGGTTCCTATCCTGGAGGAACTATGGGAAAACACCTCACAGGACCCGAATTGCTTCAAAACCAGCACAGACCTTGGAATTTTCTGCTTGAAGAAAGCAGATGTCATTAACAGGCTCGTGACCTTTGTAAAATGTCCTTAAGTAAGGCATTCCCCTTCTTAAAAATCAAGAGTGCGTGTAACATCTAAAAATCCCCATTCAAAAGCCTATTTTGATTTAGAAATCAAGCTTGCTTGCTTTTTATGTTATATAATAAGAAGAGAAATATGCCCCCTCAGTGCCTTAATGAGAAGTAAGGGAGCTGTGATTGGATATTACCATGGAACCACAACTTCTGCCCCTGAAAAGCAGGACGGGGCGCCAGCACAGGCACACACACACACGCACACACAGTTGTCAGGCAGTGTGTGCAGTAGCTCATCAGCAGACTGTGGGCAGAGCCCCTGTGTACCTGCCCCAGGCTCCACCGTCTGCCCACGGTCTGCCAGCTCTCACAGCAGGACCGGCTGAGCAACCGCAGAGCTCTGCCTCCAGACAGAGGGCCAGAAGTAGTGTCATCATCACAAGCGAGTAGTGATAACTGGAAAACAGAGAACAGCAGGTGAAAACCTTGGCTTGGTCTCTGCCTTTCAGTGCCCTGAGTTGTTTGTCTGCTGCATTGTAAGCAAAGATCTAGAGTAATATCTGATTCTGATCAGAGGACGGGAAGCAGCTCCTAGTTTGACAAAGCCTAGAGCAACCCCCGACTACACATTGCCCCAGACTCCCTGCACTTCTCTTTGTAAAACTGACTCACAGTCCTTTCTTCAGCACTTCTCTTCCCCTTCAGGACTGAAGCTCCGTGAAGGCAGAAACACATCTGTCTTGTTCCCTGTGGCATCTTTAGCAGGTAATGCATAGTAAGACCTCAATGAAGATTGGTTGAAAAAAGAATCTCTACCTCTTCTTAATTATAACACCATTTTCTATATTCCATGACTACCCTAAATACCATCATATTGTGTATATTTTTCACTGTATTTATTCACCCATTCTGTCATTGAATCAGTTATTTAACTGATATTTATACAACATCTGCTAAACACTGAGAGGGCAAATATTAGTATTGCAGATTCCCTACCCTTATAGAAGCTCATCATCTATAAGATGCCCACAGATTAGCAAATAATCACCAGACAACATGGAAGTGCCACAGTGGGGTGTATAAAGGGGACTATAGACATGGTAGCTAAAGTAGCAACAAGGAACCATTTTCCCCTACCAAATTAGCAAACATAAAAATAAAACCGTAATAGTCAATCTGCACCCCACCCCTGCCTTGTTCCTTTCTAACAGAATCCCAATTTTTCTCCCAGTATATACATGCCTCATCAGTGCAGTCAGGTGACTCAAGCTGACTCCATCCTCAGGTCTAAAGGCCGATTCCAAATGAACCAAAGATTGCAGTTCCATCCAGGAAGGTTGCCAGTGACTGGTTCAAGAGCCCAAGTTTAAGGCAAGTTTAGGGTTAGGGTTAAATTTTTCCAGGAACTATTCTTTGTCTGGGAAGAAACGCATGACCTAAAAATGTCCCAGTCAGATTGAAAGTGTAAGTGTATTTCATTGTCAGGATAGCATGTCTCCCCTGTTCTTGCCGAGCGAGGAAACATGCTGCCCCAGCCTGCTCTCCGAGGGTGCCTGAGGGCAGTGTCAGCCCAGGAAAAGGGAGAGGACATGGGGAACAGATGTAACTGCAAAAAAAATAGGGTAGCACTCAAATTATAGCATACCTTGAGAGTGCCCTACTTTTGTGATTTCTGTTATAGCAATAACAGTGATTATTATATATTCCTTATTATCTATGGCAATTCGAGTTCTTACTTGCATCCAGAAGTACCCTAACTGACAAAGCAAAGGTATTGCGAAACTGTGTAATAGTATGGGGAAATGTTTATGTTAAATTACCAGCCAAAAAAAGTAAAATACAAAATAATATACACAGAATGATTATAACAATATTAAAAATTCTGTGGGAATAGTTACAAAAATACTAAGAATGACTGAACTTGGATAGATGTACTATTGAGGACTATATTTCTAGATCTCTCAATTTGCTATGAGAAATATATGTTTTTACTATATTTGAAAATGTTATGAAAACATAGAAGGGTGAATACCTAGCTCTACCTAGAGAAGTCAGAGCAGGCTTTACTAGGAAGAAAGAGGCAATTCTAGGCCACATTTACTTCCTTTGTCAAGTTTGGGCAAATTAACACCTACTAGCCTCACTTTCCTCATTTTAAACTAGGGATAGTATTACCTACCTCAAAGAGCTTGGTTGGAATTTTAAATTATTATTACCATATTGATATTATTGTGATGTCAAAGACAAAGAGTCACGAACGTGCATGGCTGGTTCAGGGACATTTGCATATTTTATTATGTTGGAATACAGGACACACGGCAGAGACGGAGCTGAAGGGGCGGCAGCAGGCAGATCATGAAATGAGGGATAGAGCTCCGAATAATCCTGAAGCCTTACCCTAGCTGGGAAAGTCAGACTGAGAGGCCACCTGAGATGGTTCTTGGATTCCGCCTGGAATTCCATGTGATTGCTTAGACCTGTGCTGGGACTGTTTCACACCATCTCTAATACCAAAAGCCTGAAAAAAGGCAACTGGGTAAATATCCCCAGGGCAGGGTACATTCCTACTCTGAGAAAGTTAATTTGTAGTTTGCAACAGCAAGCTATTAGGAAGACAGAATGGCTCCAAGCCTCTCAGGACAATTAGGAGAGGACGTCCTGAGAGGGACTGGGACGGCCCTTCAAAAAAGACTTGATCAGGTGGTTGCATCAGCATAAGAGGCCATTTTGGAAACCTGAAGGCGTGGAAAACTTGGCTTTCCAACACGGAGGATGCGCCAAGTCGTGTTTTGTCCTGCACGGCAAAGTAACTTGTACTTTTGGCCTGTAGTGGTTATAGCATCTTTTCGCCATCTCCATTGCCCTTTAGACAGTCACGTCACATGCCAAGGAATCTGTTTTTGTCCTGTTGGCCAATGGTTGAGCCATAGATTTTTTTGAGAATCTGTGATGAAAACTACAGGCCCTCACCCAAGAAATGGTTCATATCCATGTCGCTTGTCTCCACAGCTTCAGAGGGTTTCTGGCCCCTTGTCCATTTATATGTTAAATATCTGTGGACCAGAAGTTACCTCTGCTGCAGAGAATGCTGGGTCCTGGGAAGATTTTTTTCTTAAGATTTTATTTATTTTAGAGAGAGGAGAAGAGAGGGAGAAGGAGAGGGAGAAAAACATTGATGTGCCAGAGAAACATCACTCGGTTGCCTCTCACATGCCCACACCTGTAGACCTGGTTCACAACCCCATCATATACCCTGACTGGGTATTGAATCAGCAATCTTTCGGTTCACAGGACGACACCCAACCCATGGAGCCACACCAGTCAGGGCGAGTCATGGGAAGTTTTTAAGAAAAAGAGTGACTGACCCTCCAGTAGAATGGTGGTAAGTGGATTTGTAGGCAGATGGAGTGAAGCCGAGACCGAAGACAAGAAAGCTGCTTATGAGGCCACCACAAAAGTGCAAAGGCCTGAGCTAAAGCAGTGTCAATGGAAAAAGAGAGAAGGTGACAGCTTGGTGAGGAAGAATATAGCAGTCTTTGTCACTAGATAAGTGGAAGGTGGATGGGCTTTGGGAATCCGTTTCGCTTCACTCCCCAGGGTCGAAGCTTTGGGATGCCAGAACAGCAGACCCTAAGGTACATTACATTACAGTTGGGTCTCCACGGGCCATCTCCCTACCAGCACAGCAACCAAAAATGTCCAAGCTGGCTAATATTTATGATCTATAACATTAAGTAATGAAAATAACGGAATAAATGTATTAAAAGTTCTCGTCCTCTGGAAGTACTCTCCATAATAAATCTCCTGTGTCAAATTTTAACAAAAAATAAAACCAGGAACAATTTCTCAGAAAGTATCATTTTGTTTCATAACAGAAGTCTATTCTTTTGATAATGTTAGTTGCAGTAACCACCTAGAAACAATCAATTTTAAAAAGAACATAGAGTTCTTCTACAAAGATTTATTACCGGTATGGATTTCCTGTTTTAACTTAATGACTCACCACAAAACCCTTTAGAATTGGAAGGCTCTGTACTTTGCAAGATTGCCAAAGTTAGCACAGATTTATTCCCCTAAGTGTACTTTGAAAGAACCTGCTGTGTAAATCTGAATGCTATAAACCATGAATCTTTTCATATCTAGTTTTCCTATTAATGTGGCCTAATACTTAAAAGAAGAATCATGAATTGGGGAGTTGGGGGAAATGTGGGATCTTTACTGTGATAAATTTCTGTGCAAAAACTTCTATGGAGCCTACATACAGAGGATCAGACACAGATTTAGCAAGAATGGAAGCAGAGACCCAGGCCCTTGAGCAGGCAGACCCAACCTCATGACCATAATGACACAGACCAATGAGTTTGGGTTGGGGAAATAATCCTGGAGTTCTTGAATTAATCACAGGTAGGGGCTCCTGAAAAAGAAAGTCTTTCTTGAGTTAAGTGCATCATTATAGCTTGTGATAAGTATTGTAAAGGAATGTGCACAGCACTCTGATAATGTCTGATGGGGGGTTGACTTGGTCTAGGAATGCCAGAGGAGTTTTTTAAAGGAGTTTTTTCTGTTCAGTTATTTATTGCTGCACAACAACCTACCAAAATGTAATACTTACAGCAACAACCTTGAAGAACAAAAACCATTTATTTGCTCATGGTCTTGTCACTTGGGCTCAGCTCCACTGGTCCGTTTCTTTGTTGGTCTGGGTGGTCACTCCCATGACCACACTCAGCTGACCCTCAGGCCGGGATACAGCTAGGGCTCTCTCATGCAGTCTCTCCATGTGGTCTCCCTAGTAGGGGATCAGACCTGTGACATGTTGACTCAAGAACACAAAAGCAGAAGCTGCCACCTTTCTTCAGGCTTAGGCTGGGAACTGGCACAGCATCATTATGTGCTGAATCCTACTAGTTACAGCAGTCCCAGGGCCAAGCCAGAGTCAAAGAGAGGGAACTACACAGATACTGGAAGGTGTGAGTCATCCAGGGCCACATGGTAGCAAGCTACCCGAGGGATGTTAGACAGAGATCTGGAAAATGAGTAGGAGTTAACTGGGTAAAAAGGGCAGAAGAATGTTCCAGGCTGGGGCAACAATACATGCAGAGTAATTATGCCAGAGGAACACAAGGAGCTTCCAAGTGACTGAAGGAAAACCAGTGTGGCTGGAATGAAGAAATCAAGGAGGATGCAGTTACCATCATGGAAGGGCCAGGCCGCACCGTGCAGTTGCTCACCTTAGAATATCCTGTGTGCAGGTGGCAGAACCCCAAGGAAACTGGCTTTAGCAAAAATATACACCAAAACAAAAGAGTAAACAAAACAAAAAGAGAAATAACTTATTATTTCATATTACTGGGAAGGCCAAGGCATGGTTCCTTTCTTTCTTTGTCTCTTTTTTCTTTTGGATTTCATAAGCAGTATATATTTAAACATTTAAAGACAAAACCTGAAGAGTTTGGAGGATTCCTTCTCTTCTCAGGATATATGTTTTGTTTTGTCTTTCACTTCCCAGGCAAGTAGAGCAATAAACTCCACCATCGCACCATCAAATAGGTTTGTGTTTGCTTTTCACATTTCTTCACGGCCTTCTTTATTTTATTTATTTATTTTATTTTTTTGTGGTCATAGCAGCAACCTTTCAAAATACTTCCTACTTGTTATAACACCATATTTTGACATTTTCCATGAGCAGAACTGTGCATATATAGACCGTCCCTTCATTCGCCATCAGGACATGTCCTGGAGTTGTTCGGGGCACAGTTTATTTCAAGTATGTGTTCTACCCAGGGCTTCAGATGGTATCGCCAGGAATTTGTCTACCTCCACGTCTTAGTATTTTCAGACAGCCTCTGAAGTTCTTGGCTCATATCCTCCCAGATGAAAGTCCTATAGAAAAGAGAGTTCCGTTCCATCTCTGACTGAGCAATGTTCCAGGACAGTATCCTCACCAGCCTGGGATTCAATAAGAATCAAATGGCACATTCAAATTAGGATAATTTTAAAATAATTTATTTACCGCCCTGGCTGGCGTAGCTCAGTGGATTGAGCTCGGGCTGCGAACCAGGCATCGCAGGTTCAATTCCCAGTCAGGGCACATGCCTAGGTTGCAGGCCATGTCCCCCAGCAACCGCACATTGATGTTTCTCTCTCTCTCTCTCCCTCTCCCTTCCCTCTCTAAAAATAAATAAATAAAATCTTTAAAAAAAAAATAATTTATTTACCAAGGGACTGTTTCAGTGGTGTGCTGCCGCTGGGTCACAACAACTTACAAAAGCTGATTCTTAGCATTTCTGTGTTTCATGACTTTACCTGGTAGCTTGAAATTGGCATGATGGGAATAGTTACACCACAGCAGTGGGCAAGTGCTACAAATTAAGGCTCTTTCCCTTTTCCTCCTTCCCCCCAGCTATTTACCAGCACACCACTGGACTAGTGACAAAGGTGTAGGAAAGGGATAGGAATCCTACGAGGACCCAGGACTGACAGCAGCAGAGGTCCAAGGGAACAAGGGGAGAGAGAGGTTACCAGAAGTCACCAGAGTCCAAGGGAAGAAGTGACCTTTAGTTAAGGGACACCTGCCATCTGAAGGATGTCACAGGGAGGAACCTGGAGGACAAATACCCTGGCCTTAATTTTCTGGAAAGAAAAAGCTAAAATGACAGAATAAATTGTTAAATCAGTTAATATTATTAAGATGTGCAGTATTTTGCTGCCAACTTATTTGCCTAATGCTAAAAAGCACACTTCTAGTTTTGGAAAGTCCCCATGCTTTCCTTGCTGGAAACTCCCACAGCCAGGAAGTTCAGGGAGCCAGCCCCGTTCTGCAGTCACAGACTTCCTCCTCCACCAGTTTCAGATTCACTTCTATATATACGATTAAAAATCTTATTGTCATTGATATGGGAATTTAGTATATGAAAAAATGGTGCTTTGAAATAGTAGAGAAAAAGATAATGTATTCAATAAATAGCACTGGGAAAATAAAAGTTAAAAAATACATTTTTAAAAGCTGAAATAAAAACAAACAAAAACAGCACGGTGACAATTGTCTAGTCATTTGAAAATAAAATAAAATGAAATAAAATAAAATGAAATAAAATAAAATAAAATGCCTACCAAGATCATATGTCTACAGAATTGCCAGGAAAGAAAGCCTTAAAGAAAACACAAAAAGCAAAAATCATAAAGAAATGACTAGGAAGGAAATATTTGTATATGTAGATAGATGTGCATGTAGATATTTATGAAGGTATTTATTACACAAAATACATATAAAGAATTACCAAAGATCAAAAGTAAAAAGGCAAATACTCCAATAGGAAAAAAAGGGGGACATAATATGAAAAGGCAATCCTATGAATAGATGTTCAATTTCATTAGTAATTATGAAAATAAGAATCTACTTTCCAGCAATTTGCTTGGCAAAATATAAACATTTGTTATAAAGTGTTTTACCAAATATACACACATATCATGTCAAGGCATAAGGAAGCAGAGAGTCTCGGCCACTGCCAGCCAGAATATAAACTGTTATGGCCACTTCAGCAGCAACTTGACAATACTTTTAAAATTAAAATGTGTGTATCTTATGATCCAGCTATCCTACTTCTGTGTCTACCCAGGAGAAATAATGAGACATATACATGAAGAGACACCTGCAAGGATCTTCATCCCTGCATTTGTTGCAAAATGGAAAACTGTGAACAACCTAAATATCCACCAGTAAGAAAATGCTAAATAAATTAGGGTCAGTCTATCCATACTATAGAGTACTACATGGCAATTAAAAAGAATGGGGCCCACCTATATAGACTGGTGTGGAAAGCTCTCAAGAATGAAAAGAATAAAAATACAGAATAAAATACAGTGTGACAAAATAAAACTAAAAAATACAAACAGCCCTAACCAGTGGGGCTCAGTTGGTGAGACATTGTCCTGCAAACCAAAGGTCACCAGTTTGATTCCTAGTCAGAGCACATGCCTGGGTTGCAGGTTTGGTCCCCAGTTGGGGAACCTGCAAGAGGCAACCAATCGATATTTCTTTCCCTATCTTTCTCCTTTCCTTCCCCTGTCTCTAGAATTAATAAAAAAGAAAGAACAATTTTTAAAAACTGATTTAAGGGACTAGAAGTGACTCATGAGGAGTCTTCCCAGGACTGCTACTCAGTTTTACCTGGTTTCTGTATGTTGTCACCTCACCAACGACGAGTCTCCACACAGTCCAGCTTGTTCACTCCCTAATTCGCAGTCCTTCCTGTTCTTGCACAGATTTGAAGGCTGTCCTTTCCTCCTTGAGTGACTTTGCACCCCTTTCATTTGCTGAGAGTTGGGACAATGTTGGATTCCTGGGGGAACCAAGCCCACTACACATTGTAAACACACCCTTCCTAACCAATGACTTCACCAAAGAAGTGATACAAGAGGTGCTAGGAAAGAAGGCTGATTGCATTCTCTCCTATCCTCTGTGTACTTTCCCACCCATGAAGCTCATTACCTGGAAAACCTGGAAGGAGTACCTGGTGATCTGAGCTCTGGAGAACAGAGTCGCTGTTTACCCTCCTCACACAGCCTGTGCTGCTGCACCTCAGGGAGTCAACAACTGGTTTGGCTAAAGGGCTTGGATTCTGCACCTCCAGGTCCACACATACTTCCAAAGCACCTAACTACCCAGTAGAGGGAACACACAGAGTAGAACTTGATATTAACCACATTCAAGACCTAGACAAAGTCGCTTCTACAATGAAAAGAATTTCAGATGTTTCTATCACCTCTTTTTCTGCTAGGATGGATGATGAAAAACAAACACAAATGGCTCTGAACTGTGGTCAGCAGGCTTTGATGCAGGTGGTGGCTTTTCTTTCCCAGAACAGACGGCTTTATCAGAAAGATGAAATCCTGTCACTGGCCATGTCTCTGTTTCTGCACACTGGAATGGGACAGTTATGCACACTGGACGAATCTGTCTCCTTGTCAACCATGATTGAGCAAATCAAAAGGCACCTGACACTATCCCATGTTGGCCTTGCTCTTCGGGTAAGAAGGACCTTGAATCACAAGTCAGAGTTGTGGCCCTGCGTGTGGGTTCTGGGAGCAGTGTTCTGAAGGGGGCAGAGCTGACCTTTACCCACACAGGTGACATGGCCCATCATGATATTTTAGATGCTGCTTCCCAAGGAATAAATGTCATCCTCTGTGAACACAGCAACACTGAATGAGGCTTTCTTGCTGAACTTCGAGATATGCTGAGTACTCACTTGCAGAATAAGATGAATATTATCCCATCAGAAACAGACAGCAACCCTCTTCACATGGTATAATGCATACAGGAACAGAATGACAATCTACTTTACAAATCATTTCACTCCCAACTTGAATGCACAAAATGAGTCAGAAGTTTGTAGTTTTTTGGAAGAATGTTTTAGCATATATATTTTCATTTCTGGTTTGTTAATCTGCTTCACCAGATGTTCTATAGTTTTTAGAGTAAAAACTATAATGTAACTATCACTAAAGAACAAATATCCATTATAAAGTACAACTTAAAGAATATATTATAGAGACTTCTGGCCAAGATGGAGGCGTAGGTACACACACTGTGCCTTCTTGCACAACCAAAAGAAGGACAACAATTGTACTTCTTTTTTTTTTAAGATTTTATTTATTTATTTTTAGAGAGGGAAGGGAGGGAGGGAGAGAGAGAGAGAGAAACATCAATGTGCGGTTGCTGGGGGACATGGCCTGCAACCTAGGCATGTGCCCTGACTGGGAATCGAACCTGCGATGCCTGGTTTGCAGCCCGCGCTCAATCCACTGAGCTATACCCGCCAGGGCACAATTGTACTTCTTTTAAAAAGAAGAAGCAACCAGAACTGACAGAAAATTGAACTGTATGAAGTCTGACAACAAAGGAGTTAAAGAAGACATACTCATTCAGACCAGTAGGAGGGGCAGAGATGGGCAGCCAGGCGGAGAGGACTCGTGGCAAGGCAGTGGCTGGTGGACCCAGCAAGGTGGTGGATTGCTGACCGAGTGGCCCCACATTCGAGTGCAGACAAACCAGTCGAAACTGGGGAGTGAGACAGACCGCACAACCCAGGGTCACAGCAGGGGGAAATAAAGCCTCCAAACACTGATTGAAAACACCTGTGGGGGTTGAGGCACACGGGGAGATTCCCAGCCTCACAGGAGAGTTTATTGGAGAGACCCACAGGGTCCTAGAACATACACAAGCCCACCCACCCAGAAGAATCAGCACCAGAAGAGCCCAGTTTGCTTGAGGGAAGTGGCAGAAGGGACTGGAATCTGACAGAGAGCAGAGCAAGCACCATTGTTCCCTCTTGGAACCCACTCCCACATAATGCATCACAACCCAGCTATGTGGGTTGCCCCACCCTGGCAAACACCAAAAAAAAATGACCCAAACAAAAGAACAGATCAAAGCCCCAGAAAAAATACAACTAAGTGATGAAGAGATAGCCAACTATCAGATGCACAATTCAAAACACTGGTAATCAGGATGCTCATAGAATTAGTTGAATTCAGTTGCAAATTAGATGAAAAAATGAAGGCTATGCTAAGTGAAATAAAGAAAAATGTACCGGGAACCAATAGTGATGGGAAGGAAACTGGGACTCAAATCAATGAAGTAGACCAGAAGGAAGAAAGGAACAACCAAACAGAAAAGAATGAAGAAACAAGAATTCAAAAATATGAGGAGAGGCTTAGGAACCTCCAGGACATCTTTAAACATTCCAACATCTGAATTATAGGGGGTACCAGAAGGAGAAGAGGAAGAGCAACAAGTGGAAAAGTTATTTGAACAAATAATAAAGGAGAACTTCCCCATTCTGGCAAAGGAAATAGACTTCCAGGAAGTCCAGGAAGCTCAGAAAGTCCCAAAGAAGTTGGACCCAAGGAGGAACACACCAAGGCATATCATAATTACATCACCCAAGATTAAAATGAAGGAGAGAATCCTAGAAGCAGCAAGAGGTAAGGAGACAGTAACCTACAAAGGAGTTCCCACTAGACTGTCAGCTGATTTCTCAAAAGAGACCTTACAGGCAAGAAGGGGCTGGAAAGAAGTATTCCAAATCATGAAAGGCAAGGACCTACATCCAAGATTACTCTATCCAGCAAAGCTTTCATTTAGAATGGAAGGGCAGAGAAAGTGCTTCTCAGATAAGGTCAAGCTAAAGGAGTTCATCATCACCAAGCCCTTATTATATGAAATGTTAAAGGGACTTATCTAAGAAGAAGAAGATAAAAATATGACCAGTAAAATGACAGCAAAGTCACAATCATTAACAACCACACCTCAAACAAAAACAAAAACACACTAAGCAAACAACTAGAACAGGAATAGAACCACAGATATGGAGATGACAAGAAGGGTTATCAACAGGGGAGTGGGAGGGAGAGAGAGGGGGAAAAGGTACAGAGAATAAGTAGCATAAATTGTAGGTTGAACATAGGGGGAGGGTAAGAGTAGTATAAGAAATGTGCAAGTCAAAGAACTTGTATGTACAACCCATGGACATGAACTAAAGGGCGGGAATGTGGGTCGGGGGTGTGCAGGGCAGAGGGGAGTGAAGGGGGAAAGTGGGGCAACTGTAATAGCATAATCAATAAAATATATTTTAAAAGAATATATTATAAACTCCAGGCAAGGTCGACTAAAATCTCTTAACATTCTTCAGAAGTAGTTCAAGTAACCCTTTCCTTAGCTTAATTATAATAGATGGGAAGTGTCATTCTAGATCTCTCTGCCTGTAGTTAGTTAAAATATACTTTAAAAATTTGGGATTGGAGCATTTATTTCTAGGTAGTAACCTCTAGGATGTGATAAGATCTGTCTATTTATTCCTATTTTTAGATTACTAATCTCTCCCCTGAATTTCAGTATCTGGATGAGATTTATCAGGATAAGGTTTGGTTTTTTTCCTCAATATACAAGATCATTATTTATATAGCTTGTTTCAGTATTTTTAGGTGAATCATCTGTAACTTTACTAATAATACATAAAGATGATTGTCTCTCAAAAATTGACTTAAAAACCACAAAAAAACCTACACACACACACACTATATATATATATATATGAAAAAGGCCTAGAAAAATGAGTAGTTGTTCATCTTCAGGGAGTGTGAAAGTGCTGAAGTTGTTTATTAAGTGAGAATTTAACTTTATCTGTAGTGTCCGATTTTTTTAATGATCAGAATGAATTTTTTGTGTAATCAGAACTCAAAAATATTTTTAAACATCATATTTTATCTTTTTTAAATGGCTGTATTGAGATATAATTCACATACTATATAATTTATCCATTGGAAGTATACAATTTAGTGGTTTCTAGTACATCTACAGAGGTGTATAACTGTCACTACTATGTAATTTTGGAACATTTTTAGCATCCCAAGAAGAAATAGTCACTCCCTAGCCATCAGCCACCCCACCCCCAACCCTAGGCAACCACAAATCTACTTTCTAGCTCTCTATATTTTCTTTTTCTGGACCTTTCATATAAAGAAAATTTACAATATGCGTTTTGATATGTTACTGGTTTCATTCACTTAGCATAAGTTTTTAAGTTTCATCCATGTTGTAACATGTATCAGAAGTTCATTCCTCTTTATGTAACATTCCATTATATAGCTACCCCACATTTTGTTTATCCATTCACCAGCTGATAGACATTTAGGTTATTTCCACATTTTGGCTATTATAAATAATACTGCTGTGAACATTTGTGTACAAGTTTTTGCATGGACATAAGTTTCTTTTGTCTTGTTTCCTAGGGGTGAAATTGCTGGGTCATAAGATAACACTGTGTTTAACATGGTGAGGAAGTGCCATACTCTTTTCCAAAGCAACTGCACTATTTTACATTCTCACCACGTGATTTGTCTTTTGAAAATTGTACTATGGGGTAGATTATGAGAGGCAATGGTTATTTCCCTTTATTTAAACAACCTCAAAAAATTTATGTTTATTTACTTATATATGTTAAATATATTATAAAAACAATGTATAGTAAAAAGCAAAACATAGTAAAGGTGAATACCACCTAGGGAAGTTCCCTGGGCTGGGAGGGGAGGAGAAGATTACGGCTCAAATCTGGCTGAGTCATTGACCAGAGCAGTCCGAAAGGGCAAGAGGCGTGACCCAAGGCAACTCCAGGCTCAAACAATTCCAGGAAGGCTGTCTGTCTGCAAGATGGAAGAAATACTTGGATCCAGTAATCCTATTTCTCTGCTTTGTTTGGGGCTCCACAGGGTAACAACTCAGAAGAGCCTGAGGCATAAGAAAGATAGAAATAGGGTTCAGTTTCAGGGAAGGGGCCTGCTGAGAATCAGAATCAGGTGCGAGGTGGGTAGAACTAGTTTTGACAGCTTGTCAGCCAGAGTTCAACGCCAGGCTCTAGTCCCTGCAGCCTGGGCTGCAGAATACCAGGCACTCAGGAGACATGCTGGGAAATGAGTGGCTCTCAGTCACCAGGCATGCCATCACGAGGGACATTTCCTGACTGCCTCGTTCGGAGGGTTGCTTTAATAGACCCGGCCAGTTTCTTTGTGACCTGGACAGTACGGCCATATCATAATCAGCACAGCAAGTAGGAGGGGTAGAGCAGGGAGGGACTGATAGTGGGAAGCACAGCAACGCAAGCTTCAGAGAACTACTCCAGCTCATTTGCTCACAGCCAGTGGGCTGGCTTACCCAAGGATTGCTATCATCTTAAAACATTTCTAAATTGCTACTGATAATTTGCCATGAATTTTTACAACTCTTTCCTAAGCCTACAGTTATGATATAATTAAAAATGTGAGTTTCCCAGACTGGAAGTCCTTCAAAATAATATTCTTTAAATAGGTGTTCAACATTTCTAAATGGAAAATGTATTAAATGAAATTTTATCAATAAAAATTATTCACTTAAGGTTAATTTGGTGCTTTATTTCCACTAGCCAATATAAAGCTATATGTCCTGGAAAAATATCAGCACAATAATTTCCACTTTTCTGTGGTTCTTATTCTCTCTACAGTTTCCTCTTGTGATTTTTTTTGAACTACATGTAATATGCCTTACGTAACTTCATGGACTCTACCTTATGTGGGACGGCTCCAATCTGGCTGAGTCATGGACTAGAGCAGTCCTTACATGAAGTTATGTAAGGTATACTGCAGAGATTAAGATGTGGATAAGAAAATAAATCATGTGCTTCTGATTAACTAAGGCCATCCCTTCTCTTCAATCCAGGAATTAGTTGATAGAGCCACTTACCTGTGCAATCCTAAAGCATTCCAAAGCAGCAAGGAAATATTTTTCTTATCTTTAAATTCCACTCAAGGGCGCTGTTTACTTTAACAGGTCAAGGCAAATTTTACAGACATAAAATTGTGAGAAGCTGTATGCGGAAAACCTGAGCTTGCAGACCCCATATTCTAATGTATTTTGTAAGGATCTCTGTCTCTCAGAGGCACCTCAGGCAGCTACCCAGCTGGCTTGACCCTTCATGCAGCTCGGCCCATAATCATATTTTTGGTAGGTGCCACTTCTTGGAGTCCTGGATTCTAGATTTCAATGCATGCTATATAAAGAGACACTTCCTTTTATTTTTGTTGGAAGGACTGTCAGGCTTCAAGCAATATTAGCTATTTCTGTTTTCTCAGGATTTGAAAAAATAAGCCATGACTATTCTTTATGAGTTTAAGACTTTTTTTGCAAACCAAATCATTTTTATTTTTACCACCCTACATAACTCTCTTTGTCCTTGATCATTTTTAATGTCCTCTGGATCTTTTCTAGCTCTATCGTATCTTTGAAAAGCACAGACCAGAGCCCAATGAAATATTCATCATATAAAATATTACAGGGCCAGACACTCTTCCAATCACAGTCACTTCTCTTTTTCTACAACAGTCCTCAGACCTGTTTTCAATCATTTCCTCTAACTCATCTCCCAGACCTGTGCTTGCCAGACACAGAACGTTATTAGACAATCCGTGGCTGCTCCTTCCATTTTTCCATGAGCTGAATCCAATCAAAACAAAATCACACTTGAGACCATACACTTTCCTTCATCAAATATTGATGGGAGTTTAAGAATGTGCCAGGCATTGTGCTAGGAATGTAGAAATGGGGATAGGAGGTAGTTTCAAATGTTAACAAAAAGCAGCAGCTCCTAAAAATCACACAATCTAATGAGGGAGACCTATAAATTAAAAATTACATACTTACAGCCCTTGCCAGGTAGCTCAGTTGGTTAGAGCATCTTCTTGATACACCAGGTTCAATGCCCCTGTCAGGGCACATACAAGAATCAACCAATGACTGCATAAATAAGTGGAACAACAAATTGATGTGTGTGTGTGTCTCTCTCTAAAATCAATCAATACTTTTTTTAAATGATATACCTACAGGTAAATGCTATGGGATTCAGTCAATCTTTCCAGGAAGTTGTATTTGTTTCCTATTACTACTGGAACAATTTTTTTCCACTTCAGGTCCTTCATTTTTATTCCTTCTGACCTTCTTGTTGGTATTCATGGTCTTACCCAAAAGGGTCACTTCCTTTGCCCCTATGGAGGTCTCTGGCTTCCTAGCCAGTCCCTCCTTCTTTCACATTTTTTTCCGTTTTCTTAAGTTTTCTGAAGAAGACTCATAAGCTGATTCTCCTTCACCTATTTAAAATCCATTGGAATGGATTTCCTTATCTTCTCTCAGTGCATCAGATGGGACAGGGCTTCTTGCTCATTTGGGGATGGAGTTACTCCAAATCTCTCCATTTGCTTTAATGGTAGAAAAATATTGCCTTGAAGGTTACTCTGCAGACCCCTCCACTTGAACTTGTTTCTGGAGCAATTTAGTCTCAGCTTGGAAATTCCCAGTTTATCACTGTCCACAGACTGTTTAACTCCTGTGGTCCTCACTTTCTCTATGAAACAGAGTCAGAAGCACATTTTCATCAGTATTTGAAGAGAGGAATAAAGAGAAGGTATGGCCCTCAAAGGACAGATGCCCACACCACATAGCAGGGCTGGTTCTGCTCGTGGTGAAACAGCACCAGAATGGTACTGGCAATTGGACCTCAGTTCAGCAACCTCAGTACTTGAGTTCCGGCTAAGAAAGAATTCACAGCCAAGACTCAAATAGAAGCAAAATTTTATTTAGAAAGTCACAGAGGTAGAAGTAAGGTATGGAAGAAGTGACTCAGCTGAGCTGTGTGGGCTGAGGAAACAAGTTACAGAGTCTAAAGAAGGGTCCTTGGAATTTATGAGAAAGAAAGTGAAGATATATGTGCCTGGTGGAAGGAGAGGGCGTGCTTCAGAGAGAGTGTGCTCTGGGGAAAGAAGGGGTGAGGAAAGGCATGGGCATGCTAGAGAGAGAATGAGAGAGAGAGAGAGAGAGACTGCTGTAACTACCACATACTTAGTGGCTTAATTCAACACAAATGTATTTTCTCACAGTTTTGAAGATCAGAAGTCAGGAAAGAGTCTTAGCTAAAGTCGAACTGTTGACAGGGCTGGTTCTATTTGGAGGTTGCAGAGCAGAATCCATTCCTCCCCCCTCCCAGCTTTCAGAAGCTGCCAGCATTCTTTGGCTTGTGGCTGCATCACTTCAATCTCTGCTTCCATCATCACATTATCTTCTCTTCTCTCTGACTGACCTGCCTTCCTCTTATGAGGACCCTTATGATTAGTTTGGACCCACCTGGATAATGCAGAATACTCTCCTATCTCAGGAGCCTTAATTTAATCACATCTCCAGAGTCCCCTTACTATGTAAGTAGCACATTCTTAGGTCCTAGGGATTAGTGTGGATATCTTTGGGAAGCCATCCTGTGCCTACCACAGAAGTCAAGAGAATGTTGAGAACTGCCCTGCCTGGTTTCAGAAGCTGTAAACCCCTCCAAGGCTAAGGCTGAGGGAGCAACCTTGGAAAGGAAGGACTTTGGGGGCTACAGCAAAAGGGGGTGATGGACCCTCGCTCCTCAGCTTTGACAAAGCCTGAGTGCTCATTCTTTCTGCAAGAAGTCTCCTAATCCCTTGGTGGCCTTACTTCCCCTGCCTGACTTAAGCCTGAAACAATGACAGAGGGTGGAGCAGCCCTGTGCTGGAAAGGGCGGGTTCCCCAGGTGATCAGGCCTAAGAAAGAATATGTAAAATCCTGTGAAACCTGCTTTGTTTAGAATGCTCTCAATTAAATGATAAGGGTCCAAGCAAGAAGTAAGTTTGTTACTCAAAGTTTTACAACTCTTTAGCTATCTGACCCTGACTCAGAATAGGCCCTCAGAGTCCTTTGTTATCTATTGTTTGATCCTTACTGCCTGACAATGATTAATGAGCTTCATCTGTATTCCTGTGTAAATAAACCCACTAAAAGCCCATTGAGGAACAGGCTCTTGGCCCTTTTTCTTTGAGAGACTGGCCACCTTTCCTCCCCAAGCAGATCATGTCTTGGTAGACTTATTCTCATCTGTGGTGGCCAGAGGGGCCCTGCGGGCAGAGCCCCCCCAACAAGAGAGCAATGACTTCATGCAATGCTTGAATTTCAAGTGGTAGCAATAGCTAACATTTATTGGGCCTTCTTTCTGTGCGAGGCACCACAAAGTACAATACATGTACTTTCTTATTCAATCTTTACACTAGCCCTCAAAGGTGGTAACTATAATCTCCATTTTACAGATGAGGAAAGTGAAGCTCCAGAGGTTAAATAACTTGCCCAATATCCCAGTTAATAAGCAGAAGACTCAGAATTCAAATGAAGGCATCTGACCTAAAGCCTTTGCTCCAAAGGGCTATGTAGTATTGATAAAAAGAAGTGAAGAAGGGCATTCCAGGGCAAGAAAACATTATATTAAAAGGAAGTCTGAAAGAGCACAGAGCCTGCAAGAGATAACTGGGGTGAAGGTGTGAGGGGGAAAATGAGGAAAGACAAAGATGAGAAGGGAGACAGGGTTTTGATGGTGATGGACTCCACAGGGGGAAGGGATTTTTTTTTTTTTTCTGTCAACAATGGCAAATCATTAAAAGATTGTAGAAAGGAGAATAACTTAATAAGATAGTTGTTTGATCAAAAAATGTAATGGGCAGCAGCAAGTAAATTAGGAGAGACTAGGAGACCTACTATGAAGTTATTAAAAGCTCCTACTGTGGAGTTATGATAAGAGACAATGGAAGCCTGAACTAAAGCCTGGAGTTTAGAGGAGAGCCGCTCCGAAGAGTCATGGAAGAGGAAGAATCTACGAGTGTGGCCGACAATATCAATGTATTTTGCCATGTATAATGCACACCCACTTTTCTGTTATGTAATCATTATACCCATGCTATGTAATCATTATTCCCAGGTATAAGGTGTGTGCTTATTTTTTCCTCAAAAATTTGGGCAAAAAAAGTGCACACTATATATGGCAAAATATGGTAGGTGTGAGGAAGGCAAAGAAGGAAGAGTTAAGGATGTCACAAGCTTCTGGAATGGCAACTGAGTGTCAGTAATCAAGATAAATGATAGAAATTTCACATATTAGACTGTATGGAAAGTCCTCTGTTTTGATTAATAAAATAATTAAGGGCTTTCCACCTTCTGAGAAACTGAACTTTTATGATGCAAGGAGACAACCCCCACACAGTGGCCACAGTTACACAAGTCCCACAGCCCAATCAAAATGTCCCTATATCCTAGCCACCTGGTCTGATCCCGTTACCACTACTTAATGGAGCTGAAAACAGTGATGTCCACAAACCCAACTGCCCACAAACTGTCACATATTCAAACCCTGCATAGTCTTGCTCCATAACCGCGTAGACATTCTAAGAGGACTTCAAAATAGAAAAAAGCCTTTCTCTCCCCCAGGGAGGGTTTAGACTAACCAAGGATCTAAGACAGCTGCCATGTGAAATAATGAGCAAAAATACCAGAGAGTTTATAAGTGCTAAGTTATGAAATGCATTCCACTCGGAGGAAAGTGATCTAATTTTACTCTCCTAGAATAGCCAGGAATGATATTAATTTTTATTGAGCATGTACTGCGAAACCACCACCCAGAGAATTATTGACTCATTTTCCAGAGACGATAAAGGAACTTCCCTACGTCACACAATTACTTAAGGGGAAGAACCAGGATGTCAGTCAGGAGAGATTGCCTCAGAGCTGGCCCTCAGAAAGGTGCAGCAGGGGCCAAGACTGGGAGGTGCACAGGGTCTGGTTCGGTCAGGCCACAGGGTGCAGCAGGAAGGGAGGCCAGGAATCACATGAAGAAAAGCAGGGAGACCGGACTTGGCACAAATTGTTAATTACTGCAGAAAAGAGACATTCGGAATTGAGACTTTCAGTTTGCCTACCACCACTGGGTGTCTCAGACATTTCAGTTTGGCAATAAGCATAAAAAGTTTAGTAACACAGTTGTAAGCCTGGAATATTCAGTGACTGCTCACTGTCATGAGTAAGTATTACAAAATAATAGCTGTGAGAAGATCATGTGGCAACGGGCCCCACGTCAGTACACTTGTGTCCTAGCTAAGGGTTTTCCAAAATCTTTAGAAACCAGGCTAGCGGAGCCTTCAAATTGCTGCTCCAGTCATACTCCGAATATGTAGTTTTCTTGGTGGGAATGATGACTTAGCTAGCAGGCTGATCTGCATGCAAGTTCCTACTTGGCCTTTCTCCCGTCAGCAAAATTTACAACTATCTTCTAGCTGCCTTCCCATTTTAGTATTAAAAATTGTTCCACTTCTGGCAGTAAAGCACATCCAGCAAAGAAAGTTTAAAGAGAAGTAGGGGGGGAAGGAGGCTGGCAATGAGGTGGATGAAGAAGAGGAGAAAGGTGAGGAAGAAAAGGGTGGAGATGAAGATGAGGAAGCTGAGACAGCTCCCAGCAAACGGGCCACTGAGGATGACGAGGATGAGGATGTTGACGCCAAGAAGCAGAAGACTGATGAGGATGACTAGACAGTAAATAAGAAGTTAAGTTCAAAAAAAGCAAAATTCCACCATGACCTATTCACCTTCAACTTCTCACCCCAAAATCTAAGCATGGCTCCCTGCATGTAGCGAGTCCCCCTAACCAAATGCGGCGTCACTCACAAATGACGTGCACTTTCCCCACCCAACCAAAACCACAACACGGATTTATGAAAGAGGAGGAAAAGACCCAAACTTCGAAAGCCCTACTTTTTTTATTCTTAAAAATACTCTAATTTTTAAATTTTATTTTATTTTATTTTATTATTTATCTATTAATTTATTTTAGAGACAGAGAGGGGGCGGGGGGGCGGGGGAGAGAGAGAGAGAGATCAATTTGTTGTTTCACTTATTCATGAATTCACTGGTTGGTCCCTGTTTGTGCCCTGACCAGGGATGGAACCTGCAACCTTGGTGTATCCGGACTGTGCTCTAACCAACAGAGTTACCCAGCCAGGGCTAAAAATACTTTTAAAAGGAAAGCTTTGTTTGTGTTTTTTATTTACAATTTATATTTTCTTACAAATTGTTAGGAGTCAGCCATTCTTAAGGATCTCAGATGACCAAATCAGCCTTTGGAGCGATCTCTGTCCTACTTTAACTGTAGTGTAACCATGTTCATTATAGTCAGAAAGGAGGAAAAAAACGACCTTGTAAAAAAAAAGCAAAAAGAACAAAAACAGCAATCTAATTCCAAGCATTCCAGTAATTATTTGCGTGTGTGTACTTAGTTGTACTAGAAATGGTTGCTCTATATGAGGCAGTTAAAGGGGCCAAAGACAAAAGGCTTCTTTCTTTCTCTTTTTTAGCTTATGTAGTGGCTATTGGTTTATTTATTTATTTTTGGCCTGCTTGATGTCTGTGTGAAATAATGTTGCCCAACAACAAACCAAAATTTTATTTTGCTGAGTTGTTGAAGACAGAGAGAGAGAAGGAAAACAAGAGCGCACGCTGGCGAGGAGTGTTGCAAGGACGGATTTCCTAGCACCTTACACAAACTCCTGCTGTTATTCTGGGCAACGATGCAGTCGCACTTCTGGTTTATGTTAGCTAGTACTGGAAACACATAATGAGTGACCTAGTTCTTTTCTAATGGGTTTTTCTTTTATCAGAACTGTGCCCTGGTCGGCTGCTTTAATTTAATAAGTTTAAAAATGAACACAGTCTGATCCTGACTTAAATTTTCAAATATGGCATTATAATATTCAGTAAATATGAATTCAGTTCTTCAAATTTTTTTGAGGTGTCATTTTATATTCTATGAAATGCACCCATTTTAAGTGTATAATTTAATAACTTTTAGCGTATCTATCAAGTTGTGCAACCACCATCACAATGAGAATTCATTTTGAGCTTATTTTTTATTTGAAAGTTTTAATAAGCGATTATTTTCAAGAGTAAATGATAAGCCACAAAAAGGTCTGCAATCTAAGTCATTAATAAAATTTTACTGAGTTGTACTTGAGCAGCCAGAGGTCTCCCACACTGTTCTTTCAGATACTTGTGTTTGGGGAAGCTGTGTGTCCAGATAATGTTTCATTATTCCAGCTCATCCCATGGTCTGACTGTTACTTGATGGCACCTGAAATGAATGACTGCAGTAGTAGTCACAGTTCTCTTTGAGAGGAATGCATCTCCTCCCCGCACATGGTAGCGAGAGAGCGAACAACTCCTGATGTTATGAATAAGGACTTTCGAAGAGCCATAAAATCAGCTATTTTTGATAGCACCCATGGGAAGTTCCCTCATGGATCAACAATGTCAGGTATTTCTTTCTTTTTAAAAACATTTTATTTATTTATTTTTAGAGAGAGGGGAAGGGAGAAAGAAAGAGAGAGAGAGAAGTATTTATGTGAGAGAGAAACATGGATTGGTTGCCTGACATACGCACCCCAACCAGGGACCAAACGCACAACCCCAGCATGTGACCTGACCAGGAATCAAACCAGTGACCTTTCACTCTGTGGAACGATGCCCAACCAGCTGAGCCACACCTGTCAGGACATGTCAGATATTTCTGTTTTTACTTTTCAACCCTGATTCTAAATCACTTCACCCACCTACATCAGCCGCTATGACCTTGCTTTGTGGGATAAATCTCTCCAGTCTTTTCCTTTCCCACATAGATCTCTGTGACCTTGACTTTAGTTTTTCTTTATTTGATTTGCTCTTCCTTTATGCTTAATATAATTATTAATCTACTTCCTTCTGTCTAAGGCATCTTTATCACTGTTTCCTTTCTCCTCTCTCTTCACAAACCATTCCTATAACACATACCAAAAGCTTTTCTTACGCTCAGAAATAGAAAGCTTAGTCTGGGGAGCTTCTGAACCCTCAGGTTCTATAGCTAGTTCGTTCAGGAGTTGTGTTAAAAAACTCAGTCTTAAGCATCCCACTTTCTGACCATCACTCTCAACTTTTGAGCTCTGACTTCGAAATTCTTCCTCTGTCTGGGACCTACAATCCGTTGATCTTAGAATCATTTCAGTGTTCAGAACATCCTCATGTCTATCCTCACCCAGTTCCTAGTCATGATTCATTACTACCTACTTTTCTCCCCTCATCAAAGTTGCCCGGCCAAGCCCAATCCATGCTAATCCAATGTCTACCAGCTCTCCCTTTGCATCAGTGCCATTGAACACAGCTGGAGGAAAACCACCAACTGTGAGGATCTCTCACATTAAATTATGACCACTAACCTCAAGTGGGCCCTCGGTGCTGCCTGGCAATCCTACTACATTCCCTGAATTGTTCACCCTTTCACTCTCCAAGTCAACTGTTTTACAGCTTCTCTTCTCTCAAACCTCACCTAGCTGACAACCTTACCTTCCATTTCCCTAAGAAAAGAGAAGCAACCCAACCAAAAAAAGAGTCTTCTACATGCTCCCATCACCACATCTACCAAGCTCCTGTACAAGATCATCATCTTAACTTGGGTACTAGATCTAATATTTTCTCACCTACCCAAAGATGATGCTTGGGAAATTATCCCTCTGTCCCCTACATAGTCAAATTATCCTCTCTACTGAATCATTCCCATCAGCCTATCAACATGTTCTAAAATATCTTCATTTTAATACATGACATTTACCTCCCAACTCCATGTCTTCCTCTGGCTACACTGCTTCCCTTTAAACAAAACTTGAAAGTGTTGCCAGTACACGCTGTCTTCTATTCCTCTCTCACCATTCTCTTTTGAATCTGCTCCAATCAACTTTTCACCCTCATTGCTGCTTTTATCAGCATCACCTGTGTGGTCCACGCCGTTAAACCCAGCCGTCAGTTCTGAGTCCTCATCTTACTGGATGTCTTAGCAGCATTTACCCAGCTAATCTGTCTCCTCCTTGAAACACTTTCATCACTTGGGTACAAGAGAATACTCTTTTATTTCTCCTCCTGTCTCACTGGCTGCTCCTTCTCTGCCTCCTCTCCTATGAGTTCCTCCTCATCTCCCTGACCTCAATGAATGGAATGCCTCAGGATCTAGTTCTCAGAACATTTTTCCTCCTCTATGTCTATTTTCCAGGTAATCTTAGGCAACATGTAACTTTAAATATTGTCAATATGCTGACATTTCCTAAATACATATCTCCAGCCAGATTTTTCTTTTGAAATCCAGATTAACATATACATCCCTGCTTGATATCTCCAAAGTATATTTCTCAGGCATATTAAGTGTGTGTCCAAAAGAGAATGCTTAATATCCCATCCCCTAAATCTGTGCCTCCTATAGGCCTTGCCATCTTGGTGAAATGGCAACTGCATCTTGCCAGTTGCTCAGTACAAACCTTCAGTCTCACCTAGACTCCTGGCTAGGTATAGAGAATCTCATACTCTATATTCAGTCTATTGACACATTCTGTCAACTGTGCCCTCAAAATATACCCAGAATTCCACCACTGTTCACCACCATTATCATTAACAAAGTGGCCAAGATTCCATCACCTCTTGCCTATACTACTGCAGCAGCCTTATAACTGCTCTCTTTGCTTCTATCCTTGCTTCTCCACAATCTATAGCAATCAGAGTGATCCTTTTAAAACGTAAGTTATATCATTCCTCTTCTCTGCTTAAAACACTGTAGCACTGCACTTTCTTCCTACCTCAAAGAAAAAATTCCCAGCAAAGTCTTTATATGAACTAAGGGACCTATACAACCTTGTCTTCCTTATCTCTCTCTCCTCCTTGGTTCTCCCCCTTACTCACTATTGCAGCCACATTGGCTTCCTTGCTGTTCCTCAATAAAACAATATTTATTCCTGCCTCAAGGCCTTTGCACCTGCTTTTTCTTTTGTTTGGACTATTCTTCCAGCAGATATTTTCATGACTTGCTCTCTTCACTCCATTGAGGCCTGAATCTAAACATCGCCTTATCAATAAAGCTTTCCTTTACACTCCATTCAAAAGGAAAAAAAAAAAAAAACCTTTTCTCCTTTGCACTCTCTATCCCCCTACCCTGCTTTGTTTTTCTCTATAGGACTTAGCACCATCTGGTGCAAATATATTTATTTGCTTGCTTTTTTTTTTTTACGTACCTCTCTCTCCACTGAAATATAAGCTCCATCAAAGCAGAGACTTCATTTTATTCACGGCTATACTCCCAGAGTCTAGAATGGTGCCTGGCATACAGAAAGTGTGGACAAAAATGGGGGAGGGGAGTATGTACAAATTCAGTGACCAAAAGCAACCTCACACGATGATCTGATCATATATTCCAGGTCATGTTCGGCAGTCACATCCTAGGCCTATAAAACGTTTATCTTCACCTAAAGCAAGCCCTGGCAATTGTTTTTGTGCATCTAGCTTAACACACCTTTGAAATGCCTCTTTCTCAGACCCCTCAGAGGCATAACCACCCTCAAGTGGGTACATAATCTTGTTAACTGACTTGCATCCAGCTTTCCTCCATCTTCTGTGTTCTCTCCCTAATGCCAAATGTATAAAAGAAACTGGAAAACGGTCATTCTTGGAGCATGTGATAGTTTGCTTCCCAACATTGTCACCAGTTTGGCTCATATAAACTCTTGTAAAAATTCTCTACAGGTTTGGGCATTTCTTACATGACAAAGGCAGTCAATAAATATTTACTGAATAGCTACAGGTGCCCTCTGTTAGACACTGATGATATATACTAAACAAAAATGGCAAGGTTGAACAAACATTCAACAAATGAAGATGATATATAATGACCAAAAGTGATGAGTGCTATGAAGAAAATAAATCATGTAAAGAAATTGCCCTGACCATTGTGGCTCTGTTGGTTGGGTGTCAACCAGCAAACCAAAAGGTCGCCGATTTTATTCCTGGTCAGGGCACTTGCCTGGGTTACGGGCTCCATGCTCCATCTCTGGTCGGGGCCCTTGCAGAAGGCAACCAATCAATATTTCTCTCCCACTCCTTTTCCCTCCTTTCTCTTCTAGAATAAATTTTTTAAAAAATTTAAATAAGGAAATAGGGAGTATTTGGAATGTCATTTTAGGTGCCACATGAGGGAAATCCTTTCTGAGGAGGCAGCACTTGACAAAAGCCTTGAGTATTAAATACAAGAGTGAGCCCTGCAGAGGTCCAAGGGAGAGCATTGCTAGCTGCAGTCTTGCAAAGGCAGAGCTCCTGAGGCCAGGCCAGCTTGGCATGACCAAGGAAAAGCAAAACCAGTGTGTCACGCGAAGAGAGAGTGAGAGAAAATACAAGTGGTGAGAGAGGCAGTCAGAAGCCACAGTGAGCACTTGGGATTTTTCTCTGACAATATAGAAAGACATTAGAAGGTTTTAAGCGGGGCAGCAATAGGATCTGATCAATATTTTTAGTGATCATGTTGGTGCAGTGTGGAGAACTAGAATGTAGAGGGGTGGACAGGGCACAGGGAGCACAGTTAGGAATCTACTGAAGTATTAGGTGAGAGTTAAGCTTGGGTGGTAACAATAAAGATGGGATAAATGGTCAGATTTGAGAACACATATATCTCAGACAGGATTTACTGATGAATTAGATATGAAATGAGAGAGAACAAGATGAAAGGATTACACAAGGTTTTGGCCCGAGCCACTGGAAGAGAGTCATTTAGTGAAATGGGGAACATGCAAGGGATGAACCAATGTGGGGAAGGTGGTATTTAAATCTAGATCACCTAGGGAGTGGGGTATAGACAGAGAAATCTGAGGATTGAACCCTGCAATGCTAAGGAAATGAAAAAGATTAGGCAAAAAATGACTAAGAGATGTTAGAGAGGCAAGACAAAGTGGGGAGCTGGAAACCAAAGGTGGGGGAAGGTGTTGAAGGAAAAGGGAGTGATCAGTTGTGTCTAATGGTGCTGAAAGGTCAAGTACAGTAGTCCCCCCTTACCCACAGCTTCACGTTCTGTGGCTTCAGTTATTCACAGGCAGGGGAGGCTCAAAAACATTAAATGGAAAATTCCAGAAATAAACAATTCATAAATTTTAAATTGCATGACTTTCTGAATAGCATGGTAAAATATCTTGCCATGCCAATTGGAATGTGAATCACCCCTTTGTTCAGCATCTCCAAGCTTTAAACGCCACCCACCCCTTAGTCACTTACTAGCAGTCTGGGTTATCAGGCTGACTATCGTGGTATGGCAGTGCTTGTGCTCAAGTAACCATTGTTTCACTTTTTTTTTTTTTAAGATTCTGTTTATTTTATTTTTAGAGAGAGGGGAAGGGAAGGAAAAAGAGGATGAGAAACATCAATGTGTTGTTGCCTCCCATTCACCCCCCACTGGGGACCTGGCCTGCAACCCAGGCATGTGCCCTGACTGGGAATTGAAACTGCAACCCTTTGCGCCGCATGCCCATGCTCAATCCAGCCAGGATTGAGCTATACCAGCCAGGCCTCACTTTTATAATAATGGCCCAAATGCACAAGAGTTATGATGCTGGAAATTCATATATGCCAAAGAGAAGCACCTTTGAGTGAAAAGGTGGGTACAGTACAATAAGAAATTGAGAGACTACATTCATATAACTTTCATTACAGTATATTGTTATAATTGTTCTATTTTTATTAGTTATTATTTTTAATCTCTTACTTCTCCTATTTATAAGTTAAACTTTGTCATAGATATGTCTGTTTAGGAAGAAGCATTTGGTATTATTCATGGTTTCAGGCATCCACTGGGGGTCTTGGAATGTATCCCCTGCAGACAAAGATTGTACTAAAAATTGAAAAATGGGACTGAAAATTGATCATGGGATTTAGCAATTGGGAAGTTATTGAAAAGGTAGATTCAGTGGAGTGGTAGGTGGCCAGAAAGCCTGATGATAGCGGTTTTTAAATGAATCTGACAGACTTAGAATCAAGTAGTACTCATTACAGGTCTTGGGTTAATAATTTAACCTCTCTGCCTGTCAGTTTCCTCATCTGCCAAAAGGGAATCAGAACTCCTTTCTCATAAAATGTGGTACTATTAAATAGGAACTCAAAAATTCTTAAGCTGCAGGGCAGGGCAAAATTAGGATTACAGTTGTTTGTATGGAAATAATACAATAATTAATAAATAATAATACAAGAATGAACTGTGTTTCAGATATAAAGCTACTTTTACCCCACTCTGTGTATGTAAAATCTGCAGGAATGTCTTTGTTACAGAACAAAAGTAGGGTTCAGCGGCCCATCACCACCCACAGGCAAATTCCAGAGAGGGAGGTTGGTGAGGAAGGAAAGAGGCCTTTATTAAAATGTTGAACAATTTGGGAGGATGGGGGACTCCTCATCTTCAGGATCATCACTTCCGCAGAACACAAACAAAACTCAAATGTTCCTAAAACACCAAAGCCCAACACAATGCCCAGAATTCCCGCTCCATTCTTATCTGTCCTTTGGAGCCTGAGGTAGCTAAGCTGGTAGCTCTCCAGCTTGAGGCTCCCTCCTGGAATTTGTGTTTGCTGTTGGAGCTGCCATTCGCCACTGGAGTTGGCTTCCAGGACGCCAACACTCCAGCTAGCACATCTGTGAGGTGGGTCCGAAAGAGTGCTAGTCTCCCTTCCCTTGGCTTTCACCTCCCAGCCCAAACGTCTGAGCACTCTGGGAGGGCCCAATCACCTCCCCCGCCCCCGACCAATCCCATCTTTGTCCCAGGGAAGACTGACAGTTTTTTTTCCTCCCGCACAGCACCTCCACCTGCCGCCATCTTGACTTCTAAGGTACATGTGGATGCCCCTCTGGTCTCACCCCCACCCAGGAACCAAAAGGGAGCAGGAGGGCTTTTCCTTCAGCCAAACATTTCACTAGCCTTGCACACACTCAGCACAATAAATTCCTCCTGCAGCGTCTTTGTCCTGGGGGGTGGGGAATCTGTCATCACATAACCTGCTAGCTTGGTTACCAGGGCAACATGGTGCTGCATCTGGGGCCCCTCCGCTCTGCTCCTGCTCACACTCAGGACACCAGCCAGGATACACTGGTGTTATCTTAATATGTTATCATGTTTAATAAAATACATTTTTAAAAGTAGAAAAGAAACAAATATGTATTAAAGGGCTATTGTAAGATATGCACTTTGCATATTTGATCTTATTTAATTTGGACTAGTCCAAATATAAACACTCTAAAGGGTTATCACCTTTTTAAAAAAAGAGATAAAACCCAATATTACTCATTTAATTTTCCATATGTGATTCTGAACATTGCACTTCTGGTATCATTGACATTATCAGTGCTTAAAATCTTTCTGGAAGGATTTATGTCTGACTGCAATGCATACCTTAAATACTCATTTTACAGAAAGTAAACACTCACTTTCTAACACATTCAGATAAGATGACCTTGTAGGGGGGGCTTTCCTAAAATTTAAAAAAAAAAAGGCTCTGGCTGGTGTGGCTCAGTGAATTGAGTGACGGCCTGCAAACCAAAGGGTCTCAGGTTTGATTCCCAATCAGAGCACATGGCTGGGTTACAGACCAGATCACCAGTAGGGAACACTCAAGAGGCAGCTGCACACTGATGTTTCTCTCCCTCTCTCCTTCTCTTCCCCTCTCTCCAAAAATAAATAATATCTTTAAAAGAAAAAAAAGAAGACCTGGTTTCTTTCAAAGACATGTTAGCCAATCTAGTTAGCTATGCACACACACTGCCCTGATACCAACCTGTGCAGGTTGTGTAGCTGTTTCTGTGGCCCTCTAGGTATTGGCATTTTCATTTGTAACACTATTTTCTAGTAAAAGTCCTGGGGCATTTCCTCCCTTACGTTTTCTGAGAGGAAGTGGCCCACCAGCCCAAAGCAGATTTGCCCTTCAAAACTACCTCAGGGTTCAGCTGTGCTTCATGTTTAAGAAACAGCCCTCTCTCACAGATGGGGAAGTAAGCTATCTCAAACTAGAAAGGGGATTTCCACCAAGAAGTGAGATCTAAAAAGCACTATTCTAGAACTGTATAATTTTGAGCACAATTGTATACTGTTGTTCCAGAATGTATACTTTTTGAGCACAAATGCTAAATTTTCTCCTCCTGCTGCTTCTGAACATCTCTCTTCCTTGTCCAAGACCCTCCCATGACTTGGCGGTCACTTTATTTTTAGAGACACTCCCCCAGATAAGGTGGTTTTAGAGGTGGAAGACCAGCTGCGCTGGGGAAAGACTGAGCACCCAGCCTCGCACAGTTGCGCAGTGCGGTGGGAAGTGCACAGAAACGAGCGATCCAGTTTCTAATTCCAGCTTCACTGGACTGGACCTTCAGGGCATCCAGTCAGCATGCCATGGGCTCATCCAGGGCTTTAATGTCCCCGTGTGAACAATGTGGGCTAGGAGTGCTGTCAAGTTCTTGCTGTCCCTGAGGACACTGAAGTGTAGATGTGGGGAACGTACAATGATGCTGGGTTCCTCAGAGGATATGTCAGAGGAGAAAAGGGTAGATACTGAGGATAATTCATTGTTTGATTTCTTTTGGGAAAGAAAATTATGCATGGTGCCTAAAACTCTACCTAGTCATTGTGAGCAACAACAACAAAAAAAAGAGGGGCTGAGGCTATGTAATAAATCTGACAAGTCCAGTGACCAAAGGTAACCACAGAGTGATCTACTCAGAAATCACCAACTGGGCAGGTCAAGGGGAGTTGTCTTGACCCAGGTCCATAACAGGTTCACCTTTGCCTTAAACTAACCCTGTCCATTGTTCTTGTGTATCTATGTTAACACACCTTTGAAGTACCAATACAATCTTTTCTTCCAGACCCCTCAGAGGTGGAAACAGTCGTTTCTTCCAGACCCCTCAAGGGAACATTTAAGATTTTGTTTGCTGGCATGTCATTGTTTTGACTCAAGTAAACTCATAAAAATTCTTTACAGGTTTGGACGTTCTTACATTGACATCGGGTACAAATTCATACTAAGGCAGTCTAGGGAAAAGAATTAGCACCTTGATACCAGTGAGGTTTTTCTTCCCATAAAACTGTCTTCATTAATTCCCACCCTTTCACCTCTGGCAGCCCTCAGCTTGTTCTGTTTACTTATGGGTTTGTTTCTATGTGTTTGTTTTTTTTTTTTAATTCTACTTAATAGTGAAATCATATGGCGTTTGTCTTTCTCAGTCTGATTTATTTCACTTAGCATAATGCTCTCTAGATTCATCCATGTTGTTGCAAATGCATGATTTCATTCTTTATATTGCTTAATAATATTCCATAGTGTATATGTATCATATTTTCTTTATTCATTCATCTATTGGTGGGCGTCTAGGTTGCTTTACAAGTCTTATGCTAGTACTAGTAATGCTGCAGTGAACATAGGGGTGCATATACCTTTACAAATTAATGTTTTTGTTTTTTTCATATAAATACTCAGAAGTGGAATTGCTGGATTATATGGCATCTTCATTTTTATTTTTATTTTTTATTTATTGATTTTAGAGATCAACAGGAGAGAGAGAGAGATTGAGATTTGTTGTTCCATTTGTTTATGTATTCATTGGTCAGTTCTTGTATGTGCCGTGACCAGGGATCAAAACTGCAACCTTAGCATATCAGGCCAACGCTCTAACAAACTGAGCTACTCAGTCAGGGTTAGTTTTAATTTTTTTCTATACTATTTTCCACAGGGACTGCACTAATTTACAATCCCACCAAAAGTGTCCAGCAGTTCACATCCTTACCAACACTTGTTATTTGCTGATTTATTGATGATAGCCATTCTGACAGGTGGGAGATGATTTCTCATCATGGTTTTAATTTGCATTTCTCTAGCTGTTAGAAATTGTATGAATTCCTTACATATTTTTGATAGTAACCCCTTATCAAATGTGAGTATCTTCTTCCGTTCAGTTGTTTGTCTTTTCATTTTGTCGATGGTTTCCTTCACCATGTAAACACTTTTTTAGTTTGATGAAGTCCTATTTGTTTATTTTTTCTTTTGTTTCCCTTGCCCAAGGAGACATAAGCAAAAAGTGCTAATAGTCTAAAAAAAGTTTACTACCTATGTTTTTTTCCCTCAGAGTTTTATTGTTTCAGGCCTTATATTTAAATCTTTAATCCATTTTGGGTTTGTTTTTGCATATGGTATAAAAAAGTGATCTGATTTCATATTTTGGCGTGTATCTGTCCAGATTTCCCAGCATCACTTATCGAGGAGACTGTCTTTAGCACATTTTATGTCCTTGCCTTCTCTCGTGTACATTAATGGACTCTCTATTATCTCCCATTGACCTACACATCTGTTTTTATACCAGTGCCATATTGTTTTATTATTATAGCTTTATAATATAGTGGCATCTTTTTCATAAAACTGTTAAAAACAATTGAGTAAATTTGCCCACCCTGTTCTTTTTGCCATCTGACATCCCTTCTCTTTAACCTCCTGTCTCCATTTGACCAGCTTCTAAACATAACATTTATATTTAGAAGGAAGGGTTTCATTGAGTCATTCTTTCCAGAGTTCCCTGCCTCAAAGGTTTCACACACAAGCCCAGTGATAATAAACTGTTAATACAGCCAGGTTCGAATTCTACTATACAACGACATCACAGACGTACAAAAGAAAATGTTGGAGGTGGAACTTAAAATGACTAATGGAAGTATCTCACTCTCCTAACTTAAAATAGTCTCACTTGAGGTAGTAACATCCAATTAGAGCTGTTTCCCTTTTTTTCTTCTCAAGATGGTATTGGCAGGGTGGTGCTTAGCTGACCTCATGGTGGCTCAGAACACACCCTGCTCCCCCACCATGCTCATCTCTGGATTGTCACCAGCCTGTGCTGCAAGTACACTAGTATGGTCTTGTCCTTAGCTTTCAGTCCCAAGGTGTGGTCTCCTGGCTCCCTTCCTCCCCCAACTCCTGTGGTTGGCAGGAATTTTACTTGCATCATATCTGCCTCTTTACCAAGGCAAAATTTGTGAACACCTACTTCCCAGAGGCCTACTGGCAGGTGGCAAATGGACAACATAATTTCTAGGATAAAGGAAAACACACACATACACACATACAATCTTTGTCACATTCTTTGCTTTCCTTTATCACTGTCCATTGTCAGAATATCACCTTTGGGAACCTTGTGGGGAAAGGAACCTGGAACTTGGGGTTATTCACAATAGAATGTCCAGGAATTTTGTTTTTGCTTACTACCGTAACCCTTGTGTCTGAAATAGTACATGGCTCAGGGCAGGTGCTCAATAAATACTTGTTGAGTGAGTGAACGGCTGATCACATCTGTGGTACATGGATTTATCCAGGTCAACTTTCAGGGACAATCTTGTTTCCTTTATCCATGGGCAGAGCAGCCCATAGAAGCTGACGTGCTGTCGACAGCAATCACCACCCTGGAGGTGGTGGTGAAGCAATGGATCTTGGTGTGGTATCTCAGGAACAGCGAGAAAGAGAATAAATGGCCCAGTCGGTGTGGCTTAGTTGGTTGGAGCATCATCCTGTAAGCCAAAAGGTCGTGGGTTCAATTCCCTGTCAGGGCATATGCCTGGATTGCAGGTTGGAGCGCATATGAGAGGCAACAGATCAATGTTTCTCTCCCTCTCTTTCTCCCTCCCTTCCCCCCTCTCTAAAACTCACTAAGTATGTCCTCAGGTGAGGGTGAAAAAAATAACTAAAAATAAAGAAAGAGAACAAATGGGGGCCAATAACAGATCTAGAGGAGTAGTTCTCAAACTTTTAAACATCAGAACCCCTTTATAGTTAACAAGTTAACTATATAATTAAAAGTTAACAAGAGGAGTGGCGTTTGCTTTTTTGCAAATCTCTTGTGTCTGACTTAATAGAAAGCATCTGGATTAGCGTATTTACTTCTGCACTCAATGTGCTGTGATATGTTTTGGTTGAAATTCAGTCTCACACAGACATGTATCTGGAAAAGGAAGAATTTGAGGGGCTCCAAATGTTCTCCAACCACATTCTAAAAACTGTGGTCCTGCAGCGACCATTGTTATAAAACCCTAGCCCTCCAGGGACCCCGGACCCTGGTATTAGAACAGGGTCCTAATTATCCATCCTTTCTTTTTCTTTTTGAAAATCCTCATCCTAGAATATGTTTATTGATTTTAGAGAGAGAGGAAAAAAGAGAGAGAGATATCGATGTGAGAGAAACATGGATCAGTTGCCTCCTGATCACACTCCAACCCGGGATCAAACCCACAACCTAGATACACGCTGTGACCAGGGATGGAACCCACAACCTTTTGGTATATGGGAAGATGCTCCAACCAACTGAGGCACCTGGCCAGAACTGTTTCTCACTCTTCCTACCTCCAGCCTCTTTGTTTAGGATTATACAACTCTTCAGCGATGTAAAAACAGCTGGTGCCCCTGAGCAGGAAAACTGGGTAAGATGTAAGTTTCCAAGGGAGTGTGCTGGTCTTTTGGAGAAGGGTGTGGGCTAGACATCCTAGAAAGGGGCTGAGGGAAGAATACACATCATGTATTTTCAGTAAGGGGAAGAGGCTGTGAAGCTCAGGCACATTTATGAACAAATATGTCTCAGTGTCTGGGTTGCAGAAAGGAAACAAACAGCGAAGCTCACCCTGCTGGGTGTGTGTCAAAGCAGCTGGTTCTCAAAGCGGGAGGGACTGGTGTACATAATTATATTCCTACCTACCTCTGTATCTCATTGGGCCTAACTGGCAGGATCACAGCTTTATTAACATTAATTGAGACACTGATGGAAAGACAGCAGAATCTACCAGGTGCAGCTCTCAGACTCAACAGGTTGGAGTGGCCTTGTCACCATGGTGGGAAGGCTTCAGGTAGACACTTGTTTGTAAGTCCTTCGCCATGGGCCAGCCCCACTACTAACACCTTCACTCTGTACCTTGCCTATCTGATTTATAGAGGGAAGGTACAGACAGCCAGCTGTCAGTAGCCCTGGCCTGGCCCCAGATACCACCCATCTTCCACCACAAGTGGCCCAGCTCTCCCTGAGAAGGGGTGAGTATATACAGGCCTGAGTGACCATATGGGTGTGAGTGGACTGTGTGCTGCTGCAACTAAAAGTAAGACCCACACCTTGGAGTCTTTGGAGTCTTCTGACAAACTGATAAGAAGTCCAAACTTTGTACTTGGGAATTTCCAAGGCTGCTTCTCTTTTTCTTTTTTTAAATCATTTTTTTGAAGATTTTCTTTATTTATTTTTAGAGAAAGGGGAAGGGAGGGAGAAAGAGAGGGAGAGAAACATCAATGTGTGGTTACCTCTTGTGCACTCCCAACTGGGGACCTGGCCTGCAACCCAGGCATGTACCCTGACTGGGAATCGAACCAGCTACCCTTTGGTTCACAGGCCAGCGCTCACTGAGCTACACTAGCCAGGGCTGCAAACCATTTTTGACACATTCAGTCACAGCACCTTCTCCATACGCTGCATTAATCTTTTTTTGTGTTTCAGTTGTATTTTTACCTTTCTTGAAATAATAAAGCATAATATGCCAAAATATTGCCTATTTTCTTCCATCTTTAATATTAAAATGGCTACACAAAAATTAACCAACTTTGATGTTTTTTTTAAATGCACACTGATATGACAGCTGTCACAATACAATCTAACAATTGTTTCAAATGAAGTCAAAGACAACTAAGCTCTACTAGAGCCATCTAATGGAAAAAAACAAAGAAACTTTTTGGCCAACTCAATCTTTAAAGATTTTAAGGTGAGCAGAATCTTGCTTTTCCATCTGTGAAAGTCTAGAGAAAAGAAAAACTGTGCTAAGCAAACAGAAATTTTGACACTTTTGAAAACCAGGTGGCAATGGTATTGCAGTTGCGTCAAAATAATCTGGGAGCAAGGACTTTAGAAAGATAACTGGGCCTGACGGTTGGACCCTGTGAGCTGAGCATGTGACTTTGCAACAAGTCTTCAAGAGCTTTTTTTAAAGCTGTTTTATGGCATTTTAACTCCTAATCACTTAAAAATCAACACACAAATGAACTTCACTTCCTGCTGCCATTATCTTTTTAAAACTTTATTTTATTTACTAGATTGTGCTTAGTTCCACTTCCTAACATGGTCGGTTCCCTGAAAAATACAAATATGTCAAAGATCATGGTTTTCTTTATTGCTAGTGTCATTTTTTAAATGTACTTCTCAGGGTATAATAATTTCAAAAAACAAAATTTTTGACACCAAACATGGGTAGGAACAGGAAGTTAAAGTGGAACCATAAAACAGTTAAATGGAAAAAACAAAGGCAAAATAATAAGGGAATGTTAGAATAACCTTAAATCATGGAGGGTTGAAATAAACATGGCATTGATTGCTCCTGGGGCACTCCTAGATAAATTTGAAAGGACAAAAGATAATAATTAGTAAGTCTTCTACAGCCACAACTACTCAGTCTTTAGGAAGGAGGATATATTCTTAGACATTTATTTAAAATATGGGTTTTAACCTGCAGTTAATGGGAACAAAACAAAACCTTCCTGTTTTTTCTGTCATAATAGTTTAAATTTTTACTAGCTTTTTTTGTATTCTCTTCCTTTTTTATAGCACCCTGATTTGTTTCATGGTTGTCTGTATTCCTAATGTCCTGAGGCTATTGTTTAGAGGGGCTTTTTAAAACCTTTTTCCATTCTCTGTCACTGTGCCCTGCAAATTCTTTTTATTCCTGTTTACTTGGCTCCTCAGAAATCAGGTGATCCTTGCCTGCCTGCGTGTACTTTAGAGTTAGCAGTAAGAAGCTGATTGTAAGCATGTGTTATTGGCTAATCGGCATCAGTACTGATTGCTCTGGCCAGGCTCTGTCTTAAAGAACCCCTGATGTCAGTATTTATCCTAAGCACATTATATGCACTTGTACGTTTGAAGAGTAACTGTAATGTGTTAACTTACTAGTTAGGCCGAAATATCACCCTCTTTTCTCCCCTGAAACTAAAAAATCTAACAACATCATTTTAGATAGAGTGTTTATAGCAATGAGTCATATTTGGCTGCAAGTCAGAATCAACATCTCAGAGAAAACTTGGCCAAATATCAACATCACGACTTCATTCGGAGCTTCTCTGTGGAAGCACTGGTGCTTGTTCCTCAGCTGTTCGATCCAAACATTCCTTTGGCCTTTCTCCGTGTGTTCAGGAATACTTGAAAATGACATAATTCAGGGAATGTCAGTTTTATCTTCTTGTAAAATCTTAAATTCTTTAAGAATTAAATAAGGATGCAGTAAAGATAACTCAGGCAATGTTGATTTGTTCTGGACAAATCCTAAATCTGTCTGATGTTATAAGAACATGGAAATGTTATTTCTTAAGAATTAACAGAAAATCATTGGCCCAATCTCATTTTTCTTTTTAAGTTCTGGGGTTTCAAACTACGAAAAGAAAAAATCTCTACACAATTTCAATTTGGCGTGAAAATTAAAATCATTTATTTTTCTAAAATAATTATTCTTTTTGTAACCTTTTACCATCATACAATGGAAAGAACTCTAGAGTCTGAAGTTGTACTTTATCATAACCCTAAGTTCAAATACTGTAAAAATTGGGGCACTGCAGTATTTTCTAAAAATGAAATATGCTGTTCTTCTTATGGAACTTTAGCTGACTAGAAAGATGGGATCAAATTGACTGTTCTGGGACCTGAACAAATAAAGGAGATTTGACAGGATATGTTTCAATCCATTTTCCTCAATTTATTTTAAATTACTTAGAAGCAGTTTAAGTCTTAGTTTCTTAAAACGTCAAATGACATAGCCAAAAGTAACCAGATTGATTGGAGGGAGTGATTTTCGTGGAGGCAAAAAGATTTCTATGTTTTTATACTAGATAAGAGTGAGAATGCTTTTCTATCAGGGGTTCATAGGCAAGTAAAAAGAGCTTAATTATTTTGGGGTTCTTTTGTTTTTGAGAGGCAAAACAAAACTTTCAATTAATTTGACTTTAAAATAAAGAACCTCAAAAATAAAACCTTATTAAACCACAGAAATCAATTTTCTCTTCAAAGTGCCCCTTTTGGATTTTCACATGTCTGTCAAGGCTTTCTCTCCAAATGAACCAGGCTGGAAGTCTGGGAACCACCTCTTTCACTCTCCCTGCTGCTTACCCCTCCTCACCCTCATTCTACCCTTCCTGTCTCCCCAGTAAACTCATGTTGTCAGTCATCAAGTTTCAGGCTTTTATTCCCATGTCCACCATTCCATTTGCTCGGAATACCTTAGCCCAAGTCCTCTGGTGCCTCATAGGTTAAGTTATTGCCATTTGTCTCACTGTCTCTACTCAATGGAGGAGTTTCAAGCTTATTTGCCTAAAGAGTCAGGTAAGTAAAGGAGTGAAATGAACTGGATGAGCACAGGCCTTATTTTTAAAAGTCTCTAGACAATTGTCTCTTCATCAGGGATGATGAGACAATGTTGCTAAAAATCCAGCTTTTCCAGAAAAGTTAGAATCCCTAGAGGTTCCATAGGTTATCTCACTTCTCTTGGATTCCTGGAATTCTAAGTACAAGAAGAATGATGTTTTGTGCTTGGAAGATAGGTTATACAACACACTGAGTTGGCCATATTTCTCAAAGTGGTCCCTGAAGTGGCCCTCAATGACTCCTGAAAGGTGCCTTGCCCACCTGGCTCACCATCTGAGCCAGGATGATGATAATGAATCATCCAATCATCCAGTCTGGACCAATCCAAACTCCATCAGTCAGTTGTGTTCTCTCTGGAATTTGAACTTTAGGTAAGCAGTGAGTTAATTGGTAGTAACAGTGGAAGTAGAAATACACAGAAAACAAACAGAAACAGTGGTTGAGTCATAACAGTGACAGAGCATTAGAGTAAGAATCAACAAACATCTGAGTACTGGAGTTGCACTGGATCCTGAATTAATTTTGAGTTTCCAAACTTCATTCAGGTCTGTTAGGTACTATACTGCAATTCCAGTTCCTCCAAAGAGTTCTGGGTATAAAAACTTTTCTGGAAAACAGTATGGAATTTCCTCAGGATATTAAAAATGGAACTGCGTTTTGACCCAGCAATTCCACTGCTGGGAATATACCCTAAGATACCCAAAACACCAATTCAAAAGAACATACACACCCCTATGTTCATAGCAGTGCTATTTATAATAGCCAAGATTTGGAAACACTAAGTGCCCATCAGAAGATGAGTGGATAAAAAAAAATGTGATATATTTACTCAATGGAATTCTACATAGCAGTAAAAAAAGAAAAAATTCTTACTTTTTGCAACAGCGTGGATGGAATTGGAGACTATTATGCTAAGTAAAATAAACCAGTCAAAGAAAGACAAATATGTGATCTCACTTATAAGTGGAATCTAGTAAACAAATTAAACTAACATGCAAAATAGAACCAGAGACGTGGAAACATGGACCAGATTGACAGAGATCAGAGGGGAGTGGTGAGGAGGGGACTGGTTGAAAGAAGGTGAAAGGATTAGTCAAAGAGCACATATTAAGGACCCAGGGACATGGGTGTGGGGCTTGATTATAGGAATGTGGGGTAAGTTGGATGGAGGGGGAAAACAGGGGAAAAGTAGGACAAGTGTAATAGCATAAACAATAAAACATTTGAATTACAAAAAAAAGTTTTCCTAGGATGCTATGAGCCCTGGTGTGTGGTCAGTCCTAGTGTTTTTGTTATGCTTGTGTGTTGTTACTTTAGGTAACCTGAGTGAATTCTTCCAATGGAGGAAAAAACCCTAACATTGTATACAATGCTTTTTTAAAAGAAGTAATTTTAATCAAACCTTGATAAATTGTAAAATGCTTGTCCAAACTACTTCTCTTGTGTGGTCCTCTGCCCCTCTCTATTTGTACTGTAGTAGAAAATTGTTCTGGAATAATTATCAAGAATACTACTTACTTAAGTAACATCAATAAGTCAAAAAATGTGCTAATATTCTACAGGGGGTATTCTGTCCCACACATATACCCACACACACACATACAGCATTAAGTTTTTGATGGCTTAATTCAGAGTCGTTATAAGTAGAGATGGGCCTCGATGTCCCAAGTTTTACAAGAAGCTTGAATCACGAGAAAAGATAATTCCTGGTCCAAATATTTGGGCCAAGAATTATGTTTCAGTTCCATTCTTTTAATATTTAAGGAAGAGGAGATAAATAAAGATGGTGATGAGAACAGTAGGAAAAATAAAAAGATAAAAAGGAGAGAAAGACATGAGAGACAAAGTAAAAGTAATTAGATTGTCAAGGTTAATTATGTGATTACAAAAATGACAACTGGTTAGACATAAAAAAATATACATGAGGGTACAGCTGCAGTTTGGGTGAGGAGTTAAACATTTAAGATTCTGTTGGCAACACAATTATTTTTTATAATGAAACAAATGTTTTAAATTATTTCATAGTGTTAGAATTAAATTATAATTTTTTATTTTTGAGTACACTTTATCGATTATGCTATTACAATTGTCCCATTTTTTTCCCCTCTAACTCCTCCACCCTGCACCTGCCCTCCCTCCAGCATTCCCCCACTTCAGTTCATGTTCATGGTTCATACATATAAGTTCTTTGACTTCTCCATTTCCTATACTATTCTTAACCCTAACCCTCTCTATTTTGTCTCCAATTATGCTTCTTATTCCTTGTACTTTTCCCCCACCCTCTATGTGATCTCCATTTCTGTGATTCTGTTCCTATTCTAGTTGTTTACTTAGTTTGTTTTTGTATTTTTAGATTCAGTTGTTGATAGTTGTGAGTTTGCTATCATTTTACTGTTCATAGTTTTGATCTTCTTTTTCTTAGGTAAATCGCTTTAACATTTCACTTATTAAGGGCTTCAAGATGATGAACTCCTTAAATTTTACCTTATCTGGGAAGCACATTATCTGCCCTTCCATTCTAAATGATAGCTTTGCTGGATAGAGTAATGTGGAATGTAGGTCCTTGCCTTTCCTGATTTTGAATATTTTTTCCAGCCCCTTCTTGCTTGTAAGGTATTTTTTGAGGAATCAGCTGATAGTCTTATGGGAACTCCTTTGTAGGTAACTGTCTTCTTTTCTCTTGCTGCTTTTAAGATTGTCCCCTTATCTTTAATCTTGTGTAAAGTAATTATGATGTGCCTTGGTGGGTACTTCCTTGGGTCCAACTTCTTTGGGACTCCCTCAGCTTCCTGGACTTGCAGGTCTAGTTCCTTTGCCAGACTGGGAAAGCTTTCCTTCATTATTTGTTCAAATAAGTTTTCAATTTCTTGCTCTTCCTTTTCTCCTTCTGGCACCCCTATGATTTGGCTATTGGAATATTTAAAGTTGTCCCGGAGTTCTTCAGCCTCTCTTCATTATTTTGGATTCTTGTTTCTTCATTCTGTTCTGGTCGAATGTTTATTTCTTCCTTCTGTTCCAGATCATTAATTTGAGTCCCAGTTTCCTTCTCTTCACTGTTTGTTCCCTGTATATTTTTCTTTATTTTGCTTTGTATAGCCTTCACCTCTCCCTCCGTACTCAATTATTTATTGTCTGTACTCAATCATTTCTGTGAGCATTCTGATTACCAGTGTTTTGAACTCTGCATCTGATAAGTTGGCTACCTCCTCGTCACTTATTTTTTCTGGAGTTTTGATCTGTTCTTTCATGTGGGCCATATTTCTTTGTCTTGGCACACCTGTTATGTTGTAAGGGGCAGAGCCTTAGGTATTCACCAGGTGCTGGCAACTCACTTTGCTGCGTTGTGGTGCTCTATATGGGGGAAGGGTCAGAGAGGGAACAATGCTGCCTGCTTGGATCTCGCCCCACTTTCAGTCACGTTCTCTGCTTCCCACAGGTGGATTGTGCCCTTTCAGGTGCTGATTCCCAGGTGTGTGGGCTTGTGTACCTTCTAGGATCTCGTGTGCCCCTCCAGTGGACTCTCCTGTGAGAATGAGATTTTCTCCCATGCCACAACCCCCACAGGTTTTTACAGCCAGACGTTTTGAGGCTTTAGTTTCTTGCACTGGAACCCTGGGTTGCACAGTCTCTCTCGCTCCCCAGTTGTTTCTCTCGGCTTATCCGAATGCAAATGTGGAATTAGCCGGTCACCAACTGCCACCATGCGTCATCTCTGCCCCAGCTCCCAGTCTCTGCCCTTCCTTCCAGTCTGGATGAATATTTCTTTCTTCACTCCTTAGTTGTTGGACTTCCATACAGTTCAATTTTTGGCATTTCTGGTTGTTTTTTGTTTTTAAATTGGTTGTTATCCTTCTTTTGGTTTGCAAGAAAGCAAAGTATACCTACCTATGCCTCCATCTTGACAAGAAGCCTAAGTTATAATTTTTTTAAACATCAGTATAGACTCATGACACTAAAAAGAAACATCTCCTACCCTGGCCAGGTTGGAGTGTTGCTCTGTGCACCAAAATGCTGCCAGTTCGACTGTGGTCAGGACACATACCTAGTTTGAGGTTTTGATCCCAGTTGGGTCAATGTCTCTCTCTCCCTTCCTTTCTCTCTAAAATCAATAAACATATTCTTGGGTGAGAATTAAAAAAGAAATGTCTTCCAATTTTGTCCAATAAATGGTCTACCAGTGATATTATCCTAATCACAATCTGTACTCATGCAGTGTTCCTTCCCCCTATACACCAGTTTTACTTCAAACATAAATATTTCCTTTTGTGTAATGAACAGCAAATAGTTCAAATAATACTGAACATGAATCATTGACTAATACAAGGGCTTTAATGTGAAACGAATTTTTTAAATTTTTAAATTAAATGTATTGGGGTGACATTGGTTAATATTTTTCTTAAAAAAGCAAAAGAAAATAAAGGTTATATACAAAAGGGACCTGGAATCTATAAGGTGATTCCAGAAATAAAATGAGTTAAAAATCTATGGTGAAACCAGAACTTTCTACCTCTGCTTTGAGAAGGGCTATTTATTATACAACACTCAGCCAGTTGACGATGGATTGGTAGAGAAGTACTCATGTGGTATTCTGACATTCACCCCTGATTCCCAGATTTTGCAACTAATATTTCTCTTCATTTAAAGGAACAAGGGTTTCTTATAAAATAGCTCATCCCATGTTTTGGGTCAGAAAAAGATCAAATAATCTGGAACATCTTGTTGTTTATATAAAGCAAAAATGTTTCACCCTTGTTAGGTAGCTCAGTTGGTTAGAGCATTATCCCAATACACCAAGATTGTGGGTTCAATCACATACACAAATCAACCAATGAATGCAATAAGTGGAATAACAAATCAATGTTTTTCTCTCCTTCTCTCAAATCAATTAAAAAATAAAAAAACACTTTAAAGCAAGAATGTTTTAAAAAATGTTTGGCAGAAATGCTGAAGACTCCGTAGAACCATCTTTAAGAGTCTCTCACTGAGTCCTGGCTGTTGTGGCTCAGCGGACTGAGTGTTGGCCAACCAAAGGGTTGCCAGTTCGATGCCCAGTTGGGTCACATACCTGGGTTGTGGGCCAGTTCCTTAGTGGGGGGCACACAAGAGGCAGCCACACATTGATGCTTCTCTTCCTCCTTTCCCTCTATCTAAAAATAAATAAATAAAAATCTAAACAAAAAAGTCTTTCACCGGCCAAGCTCTAAGAGTTTGAACACAAAGGGAAAATAATTATAGATAACTGAAACTATGTAAATCTCTGAAAGTCCTTAGTGATTCTCCAAAGGAAAATGTTTATAATTTAGTAACAGGTAGTAACTATAAAAGATAGTGAATGTGATAATACATATGTTAAGTTTTTAGAAGTTTAATAAGTATAGAGTTATATGTCTTGGGATTTTTTAAAATCTAAAGCCTATATTAGTTTATAAGACATGACTTTTCTCTAATTGTGAAAGTAGGGAGGAATGAATAGAGGGAATTGGGAATAAGCCAAGCAGTCCTGAACAAAAAATATTAAGTATACCAAGAACAGAAAGAAGTGCTCCACATCATTGATATCCAGGTAAAAAGGAGATTCAACATAAAATCAACACTGGGATCCAAAATGACGTAGTAGAAAAAGAATTCAATAGTGTGTTTCAAGATGATAGCATGTCATATGTACTGAATAATATAGCAACCATCCATACCTCATAAAAGATGAAATCTTTCAATGGTCCTATTAATAGTAACAAATTAATGAGACAAATCAGTTTCTAAACAGTCTATGTAAATATATAATGATAAGAACCTGGGTTCTATAAGGTGGCCAAATGAAACATTAAAAACACAACATTTGGGTACCCTGGCTGGTGTGGCTTATTGGATTGGGTGCTGGCCTGTAAACCAAGGGGTTGCCAGTTCAATTCCAGGTCCAGGGCACATGCCTGAGTTTCAGGCTAGGTCCCCAGTGGGGGGCCATGGGAGAGGCAACCACACGTTGATGTTTCTCTCCCTCTCTTTCTCCCTCCCTTCCCCTCTCTAAAAATAAATAAAATCTTAAAGAAAAAAAAAAACACCATTTTGGGAAAGGCATAGGGTTGCAGTCTGTAAGTGACAAGGATTTGAAAAGTTTTATCAATATATAAAAGGAGAGCCAGACAGAAGGCACTCCAGGCCTGTGATCCAAGTATGATTCAACTGGTTGAAACCTCAACTGTTCTAAATAACATGCTTCTTCTTTTGGTCCTACTTATAATAATATAACTAGAATTATATATCTCTAATATTATTCTACCCTGGGGCTGCCACTAGTCCTTTTTACACCTTTGTACCAGTAAGGAAAAGACACACCTCCTGTCCTCCGGGTGGTCCAGCTTCCAATTGGATGACCTTAAGAGCAGAGTGAGAGCTGTCTTTCAGTTCCCCCTGCCCCTTCAGCCAGGTGCTCTTGTGCAAAGTACAACCTGCACAGGCCTGCTGATCCTCTTAGGAAGATCTAAGAAATAAACATATGGTAACACTACTGCAACCCCAGAAAAGTTTAAGTGTAGGCATAATGAAGATATTCATTTCAACCTGTGGCAACAATACTTTAGAGGCAATTAAGTGTCAGTGTAAATTTTGTCATTATCCTGAAAATGTGTACTTTTTTTTGCTTTTAAATATAAACCTTATAATTTTAATTAAACTTTCCAGAGTATGTTGATGAAGTAACATACTTTGGTATGTTGGTAATCAGTGCTTAAATGTCAGGGAAATGTGTATTTGTTAAGTTTAAACATTTTGATTTCCTGGTTGTGTTCACTGCTTAGAGAAATGTTAGGTCATAGATTTGAAAGATTAATAATTTGAGCATTGAGGAAAGTATAAATTGGAGTGTTCCTTTGTTCACACAGTTGTCACTTGAGGCTGAGGCATTTAAGATCTAAGCCATAATAGGTAGAGGAAAGGAAAATAAAGTCACAGCAAGGGAGGGACGAAAGACATTCAGAGCAGGAAGACAGAAAGATTATGTTCAAGATAAAGAAAGGGAGAGTAGGAGGACTGAAGCAAAATGAAGGAGACGAAGAAGATAGGACAGGAATTCAGAGGGTTCTAAAGTGCTTATGCTGATAAACTGCTTATTTCATTCACAGTGGCCTTTACCTCTTTTTTTTTAATTCTTTGTTATTTGTGGTATTTACCTCTTTTCCCCACTCTTGAATGTCAATTGTTTATTTAAAAAACAAACAAACTCCTCTAAAGAAACTGTTGAATTAACAAAAATAAAACCAAGGCATGCACTGGAACAAAAAGCTTCAAGAACCCTGAGAGACCACCCAAGATTTACTTTACCCTTGTAATGTCTTGTACCCCTATGATTAGCCCTTGGGACCCAGACAAGAGCATCTGATCTTTTCCTTTATATCATATAGCACAGATGAAAACAGGTTTGAATATTAACATAAGACTTTAGGAATTATATACAAAGAGTAACATAAAATCCAGTAATTTGTCTCATAAAACCTGAATTGCTTCCTTCTGGTGGGCCATTCCAGCTCACAATCTCTTAGTGGAGGTCACCATTTTAGCACCATTCACCCATGTGGCCACAGCTGCAAGGTTTCTTTCCCTTCCCTTCCCTCCTTTAAATTTTTTTTTTTTTTTTACAAAAGACTTTTTTGAGCCAAACCAAGGATATATCCTGGGAAGCAAGATCTCAAATGCTCTTGCAAGGTTACCTTTTTAAAAGTACAGAACCCAGGGTCTAACAGGCCACCTACCATTCAGGCCTCAAAAGGATAATCTAAGTACCACACAATAACTCACAGGCAATAATAGGTGTATTTGACCAAGGGCCTCACTGAACTGACTGCTGATTAGCAGTCCCCTAGAAGACACATTATTCCCCATGACCATGTTATATTACCCTAAGATAAAGTCAGGCTCTAGCCATGGATGTCCAACCTGCAGCCCACAGGCCGAATGCATCCCAGGATGGCTATACATGTGGCCCAACACAAAATCATAAATTTACTTAAAACATTATGAGACTTTTTTGTGATTACATGTCACAATGTATTTAATGTGTGGCCCAAGACAACTCTTCTTCCAGTGTGGCCCAGAGACACCAAAAGGTTGGACATCCCTTCTAGGCCTTGGGATGTATGAAAAAGAACACTGGACTAGGCATTAGGAATTCACGTGATTTAGTCCCTGACTCATGGTGTAACCCTTAAGCAAGTTACTTTACCTTTAAAGGCTTTTTAAACATCACATGTGAAATAGAACCTTTCTCAATCTACTTCATAGGGTTAGCGTAATCCTTTAAAGAATTAAAATAAAATGAGAACAGATGAAAAAGTAGAAACTTTTAAAAAGAAAAGAACAAATTAACTCATTCCAAGGTTTTATAATACTTGCCTGATCTTCTCCACCAACTTTTGCCATGCCATGCTCCTCACCCAATCCTAAACCCAAATTCAATTTACAGGCCCCAAAATTCAAATTAAAGGTTTTCTAAGATCTTTTATGGCTCTAAAAGTATGACTACCCTTTCATCCAATGAACAGGGGAGCTTACTATGTATTAAGTGTTGGAAAGAAAAAGCAAACAAAATCCAGCAGATATGATAAAAGTCAGTAATCATTAATAATAGAATGTAGCACTAAAAGTTTGTATAAAGTTATTGAAACCTTATTCTGCATATTCCCTGCAAAGTCCAACCTTGTCACCAATCATAAGACACTTATCCAGTACTACAAAGCTGAAAAATATTGCTTAGAGACTGTGGTGGGTAGAGAAGTGTGAGGTTTTGGGGTTTTTTTTTAAACTTTTTAGAATTTTGAGAGCTACAGAAACATCAATTTGTTGTTCCACTTATTTATGCATTCAATGGTTGATTCTTGTATGCGCCCTGATCTGGAATGGAACCAGCAACCTTGGCTTACCCAGAAGAACCTCTAACCAACTGAGCTAATTGGCAAAGAAATGTAAGATTACTAAATGTAAAAAACTTACAATCTAGTTTGGCAGGCAGTATGGATGCTAAAACTTTTTTCTTGCCAAACATGGACTGGAGTTCAAATTATAATACTAATTTACTCTGTTTCACAGGCACTTCTTACCTTTCTAAGCCTGTTTCCTCTCCTGTAAAATAAGGACCTAGTTGTTGGGGTAGTTTTAAGTACATATGAGATAATTTACGTAAAGAACAGTTCCTTGTCCTTATGTGCTCATTAAACAGCCTCAAGTGTTGTGCGTGTGTGAGTGAGTGAGTGCAGGGCTGAGACATAACCAGAGCCAGATTCCTATCCACACACAGCTAGGAAAATACACTAGGTTGAAGAGCTACTTCAGTTTCTCCTTAGAGACACAAGGCTCCTCCATTGCTTCTTATTCAGTATCAGGCACCTTTTTACGATCCCAAAGTCTCACAGTCCTTTAAGTATAAAGGCAGAAACATTTCCAAAGCTCAATTACGGATTTATGGAAAACTTTTTATACATTAAGGGGCGAATTTCATTCCATTTCATTCCTTTAATTCTCACTTGTATTACCATGGCTAACGAGCATTTTTGCTCAGCCGAGTAAATGAAAAAAACGTGAGCTACACTTGACCAAATATAAATGTGGACTGATTTCGTTCACAATTGCTAGGAAAGAAACCCCCATAACGTACTTTCAAATAAATAAAATCGATAATGCTATTATGTTGGGCTCATAATAAAATAAAACCCTTGCCCAGGGTCATTGGCCTAGGTGATTCCGGATTCCTTCTCCCTCCCTCTCGTCCGCCAAACCCATTCCCAAACTCAATCTGACCCCTGCCTAGACTGGGAGATGCGGGGGCGACGAAGGGGAAGGGTGGGGGAGGTGGGGCTGGAAAGGAACTTCATTGTTCGCGGGGCCGGCACTTCCCAAAAGAGCCCGTTGGCAGCGCCTGCGCAGTGCGCGTTCTTTGTGCCCCTCTGCAGCAAGCTAGTTGTTTGTGTGTGTCTTTCAGAGGCAGTGGGGGCGGAGCCGCGGGGGTGGCATGCCCTGTCGCATTCTGATTGGGTTTTTGCAGGGAGGTGGGTGGTTGCAGGGAGGAGCTTCCGATAACAACACTTGGAGCTGGAGCTGAAGCTATTTGTTGCTGCGCCGCCACCGCCCGAGTCCCTGTCCGCGCTCTTCTCGGGCTCTCTTAGCAGCAGCCGCGCCGCCTTCATCTCTGGCTTCGCTTGCTCCTTCTCTTCCTGCGGAACCACTTTCTTCCTAGCGCCATGACAGTCGTCTCTGTCCCGCAGCGGGAGCCGCTTGTCTTGGGCGGCCGCCTTGCGCCCCTGGGCTTTTCCGCCCGTGGTTACTTCGGGGCCCTCCCGATGGTGCCCTCGGCTCCGCCGCCTTTACCCCGGATTCCGGACCCCCGAGCACTGCCCCCCACCCTGTTTCTCCCTCACTTCCTAGGAGGGGACGGCCCGTGTCTGACCCCTCAGCCTCGCGTCCCAGCACCTCTGCCCAACTGCAGCCTCGTCCCGGCGGGGGGCACCCCTCGGGCCGCCCCAAAGAAGCGGCGAAAGAAGAAGGTGCGGGCCAGCCCGGCGGGGCAGCTGCCCAACCGTTTCCACCAGTACCAGCAGCACCGGCCGAGCCTGGAGAGCGGGCGGAGCTCAACGGGCCGGAACCGAGCGCAGGAAGTCCCGGACCAGGCTGCCGCCTCGGCCCCGGATCCTGGGACCGCAACCGAAACTGAGGACGCGAGCCTTTTCCCTGGTCCGCTACCTCCTGCGGTGCCTGGCCAACCCTCATTTAGAAAAGAGGTGAGTTCCACGAGGGGGCATGGGGACTATTGAGGAATTGTGGACTTAAGTGGCCACGGCCAGGCTGTGGGTTTAGGGGCCCCGCACAGAGGGGGGCCGGGGTAAGGGGCGGCTGTTTACTCGGGAGGGAAGTTTCCGTGACGCTTGCTCCGTTCTTGCCGAGGGGAAGAGGGGGAGGGGGAGGCATGCGGTGGCGTTAGTGATTGGCTCCCGAGGACCAGCCAATGAGAGGAGCGGCTGCGCCCCAGCAACAGCCCGGATTTAGAAGGCTGGCGTCGTTCCAGGGGGTTTCAGCTTTCTGGACGCGCAATGGGGTGGGGAGGGATGGGGGCCGCGGGGCTTACGTCAGCGCGCGCTACGTGCGGAGCGCTTCGGCGGTCATGAAGGAGGCGAGGCAGGGTTAGGGGTATTAGAGGAGGGGTCGGGCCAGCTTTCTGCTTCCTGACCGTGGTGGGTAGCTCCAAGACCAGTGGGCAACTCGAGTACACTCACACCCACCCCCAGCGAGGGATTAGGAGTGGGCTACATTGGCTGGATTTCTTTTGGCGTGGGTTTTTGCTGAGCTGTTAGGGCGCCGATCCAACTGGGGCTCTGCCCTTCGCGTGGGCGACCTACTTAGCTGTAGTTAACTTTTCAAAGTTGACAGGAGTGGCGGCAGAATTCTTGCCTCTTTGAAACGATATATTTTGTGTCCTGGTTTCAGATGAACAATTTATTTAAAAATACTCACAATTCTGTACCGAATTTCTTAATAGAAAGTGGTTTGTGTTCGGACTGAAATTGTGGAAAGAAGAGTTACCAGCTGAATTGACGTCATGCTGTCCAATTGCCACGCTGTTGGACTAGGGTAAAATTAACTGATTTGCTAAATCAGATAACTAAATCAGAGTAACTCTAACTCTAGAGTTAATCATATTAACTCTATAATCAGATAACTGATTAGCTAAAATTATTTGAAATGAAAGTAACATATCAAAATAAAACGTTTTGACTTAAAGTTTTAATAAGGAAATGAAAATTGTTATTGCCCTTTTTGAGTCTTGTACTGAGTTTTGCAGGTTATCAAGCTGTGCCCTTGGAAAAATTAAATTCCTTCGCCGTAATTCCTTATATTATTTTCTTTAGTTCCTTTCAAGTTTTAAAATTCCATGGTTCTGAAATATTACAATAAAAGGGAGTTTTTGCACTTCTTGATTCCTGATTAATAAGATTCCTTTTCCCCCCAGAAATGTATTAAAACCAGGAAGCTTTGCTAGCAGTTCCCCTTATGACGTGGAATGTTACCTTGTGTTCTTTGTTTTTGTGTTCTGCTTCCCTACCACTTTATATACAGGTGTTGGAAGGGCCGTGTGATCTAATGGATGGTTACTTCATACTTTTCATCTGGTGGTACCTTCCTATAAGGATCACTTGAGTTAAGAAAGTGATTAGAATGTGTGGTCATGTTCTTGAATCAGTTGTGAAACCAGAAAGTAGGGGCAGGCAGGCAGGCAGGCAACTTTTTTCCCCCCTGCTTTGCTGTAACTAGAAGAGATGATAAAAGTGTAAAGCATTTCAGTACTTGGAGGTTTTAGTTTAGTATTTAAGTATCGGAAAACTTTTTAGAAGCTAGTTACTAACCATTACCAAAACAACTTCTTCACCTAAAATTGAGCCTTCTGCTAATAAAACTGTTATTCCAAAATAACTTTTTTTAAAGTACCTGTCTTAGAGGTAAATAAGTTTTATTTTTCACCAGACTCTCAAACCACCAAAGTCGAAAGCATTAGAAAATATTTCTTGGCAACGTCCTACTGTAAAAACACTGTCTTTTGTCAGAAACCAGTTGGCATTACTTTTCCTTAGAATTACAGAAACATGGACTTGGGGTTACTTTGGGTTTTTACTTTGACATTTTAGAACTGGCTTATACATTGCACACTGGTAGCAGTGGTAATTATATTTTTGGTGGTATGTGCATATTTGGACTTCCAGTGATAAGTGCAGCCAGCCTCTTAACGTTTTTAACCAAGACAGTGGACTGAAGTCCAGGGTAACTTTTAAATATACATATGAGAAATATTAGCTATATAGTGTGAGGTTAATAACTGGTTTTTATCGTGAGACTGTATTTACTTTTATGTTCTTGTCTTTGTAGGTTTTAATATCAAACATGGGAAAATCGGAGAAAATTACCATTCCCCACGGGCAGCTTGTTCATGGTATGCACTTGTGTGAACAACCAAAGATAAACAGACAGAAAAGCAAATATAATTTGCCACTAACCAAGATCACCTCTGCAAAAAGAAATGAAAATAACTTTTGGCAGGATTCTGTTTCATCTGATATAATTCAGAAGCAGGAAAAAAAGTCTTTTAAAAATACTGAGAACATTAAGAAAAAGCATTTGAAGAAATCTGCATTTTTAACTGAAGTGAGCCAAAAGGAAAATTATGCTGGGGCAAAGTTTAGTGATCCACCTTCTCCTAGTGTTCTTCCAAAGCCGCCCAGTCACTGGATGGGAAACACTATTGAAAATTCCAACCAAAATAGGGAATTGATGGCAGTACACTTAAAAACTCTCCTAAAAGTTCAAACTTAGGTCTTGGATTTCAGTATGTATGTGAAACATAATTTTTCCAAAATTTCTGGACTCCTGAAAGAAAACTGGTACAAAAATGGCGATTTCCCTTGTTGCAGCCTACAAGTGCAAAAGATGAGTTTAAAAAATTACAAACAGCTTGTATTATATTTTATATTTTGTAAATACTGTATACCATGTATTATGTGTATATTGTTCATACTTGAGAGGTACTTATAGTTTTGTTATGAAAGTGTATTTTGCCCTGCCCAAATGGTAGGTGTTTTGTATATATACAATGGAGAAATTTTAAGTGTGCTAAGGCACATGGAAGACCAATTTATTTGCACAAGGTACCAAGAGATTTTTCAAGAAACAGCTGTCAAATCTTAAGGTGAAGATCTAAATGTGAACAGTTTACTAATGCACTACTGAATTTTAAATCTGTGGCACAATCATTGTAAACATGAGGTTTGTCTATGTTTCTCTAAATTGATTTCTGCCTTCTTACCTACAATTACTGGAAAACTCCTATTCTCATGTTTACCAAACTTAATATCTGATTTTTGGTTTGTCCACATTCAAATTTAAAATACCTCAAATGTTAATGCCAACAAAATTGGTTGTAATCAAATTTTTAAATAATAATTTGGCCCCCTCCTCCCCCTTTTAAACTAGTCTGGACTCTTTGTGTGTGCCTGTTTTGCATGTTTGAATGTGGCTAGGAGGTGGATTTTAACTTTCACTTTACTGACTAAACGTCTTTAACTAGACTTAATTGTCCCTTCACCCTCTGGAATTTAGAGGGGCCAGTAATTACACATTATCACTTAAGGGAGAAATTCCCCATCTTACAAATAGAAATGGTTGTGGTTAAAAGTAAATCTGATCATTTATAACTTAGAATATATTTATATGTGAGCTTTTTCAGAAAGTATTTGACTTGACTGCACCATACATTCTCAGTGAAAGAAATGACACTTGGTTTACTGAGTTTATATTGATAAGGAATGGTGGCAGTTGAACAGGCATACTTGATGTTAAAATAAGTGGAGATTTGGATACTAAAGTTACCTTGAAGATAAGCACAGCAGCTTATGTATTTAAAGTTCAAACTTAGTTCATTTACTGAGAAGTATATTTGTAAGGTCTATTCCAGTAAGAAACAACTTTCCCTATGTAATTTTTAGTTATAAAAAGCTAAAGTTTATCTTAAATAGGAGAAGTTTTATTGAATGGGCAATATTTAGATATGAAAGGGGAAAATGTTAAGAGGGTATATATAGGATTCTGTAAGATAGAATAAAGGTGCTGCTATCCTTCCTAGAAAAGTAAATGGGACAGTCTTAGACCCTACCTTCCTGTGCCACTTGGTTCACATGGTAGGGGAGGAAGACACTTAGCTTGCCAGCTCTACAAAGGTGGGTAGTGACATGGGCACCTTACTTAGAATTACTGTTGAGCAGTACGAGGAGCATGGTAACTTGTTAGAGCAGTCACAAAATCAGAAATAGATCGGCTGTCTTGTAGATGCAGTAAACTCTCCTGTAACTCAGCCAGCCATTATTGGCACTGGCTATATATAACAAACATGCTTTGTCCTTAATGTGTATGTCAAGAGAGCTGTATTTCATTACATTTGTGTTTATATACATGGATGTATGTATACACAGGTGGCTTTAAAATACGCAGTTAAAGAAGAAACAAACTAGTAGAAACCATTTTTTTCTAAGGTGAGCTTTCAATTTTCTAAGACTTTCTAAGGGAAGTGTCAACTGATAATGGCTAAAATGCCTAAAGTTTTAACATAGGGAAATAGATACAAAGTAATAATAGGTTTTAATAGTTTGAAGAGTGAACAAAATTGGTATAATCAGACTAGATAATGCCTAGTGAAAAGGTACGAACAAGTAGTTTTGGTGTTACAGTAAAATACTACTTAAGCAGCCTTAGTCCCTTTGAGCTGCTGTAACAAAATACTAGAGACTGGGAATCTCTGGATTTGGTGTCTGGTGAGGGCCCACCTAATGGTGTCTTTTTTTTTTTTTGAGATTTTATTCATTCACTTTTAGACTTTAGAGGAGGGGGAGGGAGAGTCATTGGTTGCCTCTTAACCCCCCTTAACTGGGATCCTGACCTGCGACCCAGACATATACCTCAATCAGGAATCTTAACTGGCAACCCTTTGGTTTGCAAGACACCACCCTACACACTGAACCACACAAGTCAGGGTTAGATAGTGTCTTCATTATGTCCTCACATGGCAGAAGCATGAGGGAGCTTTGGGGGGCTTATTTTGCACAGGCACTAATCCCACTGAGAGCTGCCCTCACGTCTTCCCAAAAGCTTCATTTCCTAATACCAGTACCTTGTGGTTAGGTTTCAGAATTAGACCACAGTACAACTCAATTATTCAGTCACTTGTTTTTCTCCCACTGGAGACCTGTAAAACCCCTTTCCCAATATTCCTGTAGTACTTTGGTTTTGTGGGTGTATAAAGTAAACGCGCCTGCAGTCACCAGCTTCAGGCCTAAATTTTAGTGGCCTGAAAAAGGGCTTGTGAAGAGGTAAAAGGTTTGTAAGTGGAGTATGTAAGTAGAAAAAATTGTCACATGAAAGGGGCACTTCCACTAGAACAAATCAATATGTGCTTAGTATTTCATACTGAAGTTGCTTTTAGAATCTAGACAATTTGATACCAAGTGTATTAAACTTGTGCCATTGATGAAGTGATACTATAGAGAGCTGCTTCTCTTTGCATGAATCTTCATGCTAAGTATCAGCATGCTCCTTGTAGGCAGATAAAGGAAAAAAGGAATAGAAGGCCAAATTATACAAGGTTGACGAGAGCCATTCTTTCAAACTTAAAAAGTGGTTAAATTAAAATGTAAATTTTAGGATGGCTGATGAAAAGATTACAATGTATTAGGCAACTAATACATTTTATCAGTACTAGTGTTTGTTTCTAGGCCTAGTACTACATAGTCATCTCATCAGAGTATTTTAATGGAAAGCTACTATGCGGTACAAACGCAGGGCTTGACTAAGCTAAAAGTTAACAGTATATGCAGGTGAGCAAGAAATGACGAGTATAACTAAAGTACAGGCTGTATCCCCCATAATCCACAACAAAATGCCTGAAGAGGGAAAAACAAGTCACCTTTCTCAAAATCTAGTCACTAAGCAGTAGTCTAGTTAGGAATCGGACACCTTAGAAGGTGCATTGAGCTGGGCCTTAAAATATTCAACAGTATTTGACATGCAAAGAGGAAAAGAATTGTCAGAGGAAACTCTAAGCAGACAATGAGTGAGAAAATGGACTATCGAGTAGCTCAAGAGAAGTGCAAGGAAGACTATATTGAAAGGTGTTGGGGTAATAACATGAAGGGCTTTGAATGTCATGCTGAAAAGTTTCAACTTAATCTTGGAAGTATGGCAGAGCCATCAAAGGTTTATGAGCACAGGAATGGGTCTCCTACTTCAAAAATAAAACATGAATACAGGATGGGGCAAAACTGGCTTGAGTTTCGAGTATGAGAACAACTGTAAACCTACTTTTGCCCCACCCTGTATAAACAGCTTGGAAAGGGCTTGAGACAAGACAACCACTTGGTATTTCAGTAGTTTAAAATGAAAGAGCCTAAAGGACATCAGAGGGAACATAGAGGCATGGCCTTTGGGAGATGTTTGGGAATTAGAATTAAGAATTGAGCAGCTAGGAAGCTAAAACTAGCAATTTGAGAACTGGAGGGGGATCAGAATTACAGAGAAGATACTTTGGATTTGCATGTGGAACTTTGAGGTGCATGTAGGATATCCCCACTTGGAAATGCAAGTAGAAAATAGGTCAAGCCTAGAGGTATAGCTTTGTTAATGTGCACAGCAGATTAGAACATGAAAATGGAGCTGAAATATTTTGTCTTCCTATACCCTCTCATTTTTACTCTCATAAACCTTAACATATTTACTGGTATACTTAGCCATTTCCTTCTGCATCCTATTGACTCTCAACATCATAGTAAATTAGTTGAATTAGAAAGCATTTCCTTTGAAACTTAAGTGGTGGGTGGTTCTCTACCTACCTGTAAAACCCTGTTAATGGACATTTCTAACTTAAGTTCTGAATTCTGATAGCAGAGGTCCAGCTGATGAAAAGGAGGAATAAAGCTTCCTTCCCTTTTCTTAGTCCAAGATTTGAACTAAGTAAAATGGGTAAAATTGATCATTTATAATTATTTTTGTACATCTGCTTTCTCCTAATGACGTTCCCATTGTATCACTGAATACATTATCCTTGAGGGTGGAAGGCCCTCCAACTCCCATACCCTCTATGCAATTGATAGCTGCTTCAGGTTGAAGGAATCATATTCTTATAGTTGGGTTTGAAAAGCATCATCCTCTATATACTTAAATTTTTGAAGGACATTGCTAAACTAAATGCATTAAAATCACAGGCCCCCCTTGCTGAACATCTGATTCCTGTGCTAACTTCTCCAAGTTGTTTTTTGTATTTCATTCCTTACACGCCTCAATCTATAAATCTTTCAAAAACTCCAATACAATGGGAAAGTATGGCTGAGGCTAAATTGTCAGCACAAATCATGTAGTTCACGGACTAGTTTTTAAATCTAGGAAAATTTGGAAAGGAAATTTTAAATCTAGAAAGGAAATTTGAAAGTACATTTTACAGAACACTAAACATAAAAAATATCTTTGAAACTTTCTCGAAAGTTTTAGGTAGGATTCTCTGAAGGTATGAGGCAGATGGTTTTTCAGAGAGGAACATCGATTTGTTGTACCACCCATTTATGCATATGTTGGAACCCGCAACCTTGGCATATCAGGATGATGCTGTATCCAACTGAGCCACCTGGGCAGGGCTCGAATTTTTTTAAAAAAAGGGCATCAAAGATTGGATTGCCCTTTTCCATCAGCTTTCCAAGGGTCCTAGTCACCACATTCAGCCCAGTCTCCTTAGCCATCTATTACTAAGTTCCTGCATCTGATGCTTGAGACCAGATTCTGAATTTCAAAATCAAGAAGATAGAATTTTTTGTGGAAGACACTCAGCCAAGGTTTTCTGATCATTCTTTAGCTAACTGGAATGCCCAATATGAATATTCCAGTTTTCAAAGTTTTACTATGTTAAGTTCAAAATAACTAGGGAAGAAATTAATGGGTGGTATATATGTGTGATAAAGTATAATTTACTGTTAATTGTAAAAACGAGGTAGTGGATATGGAAGTGTTCACTGTAAAATTATTTTTGTTACTCAAGACTTCTCACAATAGAATTGGGGGAAATTAAGACTGCTTTGCTAGTTCACTGAAACATTATCTGAGTGCCAATAATTCTATAAGCTTACATGTAGCATATAGCACAAATAGGTTAATCTTCTGAGGTTGTAAACTTTCAATTTCTTGAATGTTTTTCTTTGCACTTTCAGGTTAGCTGGTTAGTTTTGACACTTCTATACCAAAGCCACTGTAAGTAAGAAAGGAAATTTTAGAGAAAGGATAATGTATTTAAGCATTGGCTTATTTGGGAAATATGACAGTGGACATTTAATGTTAACATAGACATTAATGCTTGAAGAACCTTTAACTAGAGAAGGATAAAAGATGTGGAGACTATAAAGATTCTAAAGGGGATTTATAATAACTGCCCATGGTTTAAGAGGAAAGTTAAACTTCTTAAGGTAGAATAACTTGAACTTCAAGACGTGAAAGGAAAGTGTGCATGTGATTCCCGAGATGAGTGGGTGTCGATGAAAGGCTGGTTAGCACTGAAGTGACTAGGGAATAGAAGAGCAAGGCAGTGTGTGGTCCTTAACACTTGGTTGGTTCCTACTCTCCAAAGCCTTTAATGCTGAATTAATACCAGTGGAGCTAATGCAAAGCTAAAAGTATTTAAATTATTCCTTAAGTGATGTAGTTCCACTTTCTATTATAGACATACAAAACTACAGCCTTTTGGTCAAAATAAATTAAGGGTGGACTAAGTATGGTCACCAAAACCTCTCAAAGTATCAGTTATATTTGACTACTGACAGGCAGCTCAGAGGTCTGTATAATTTTTTCATCCATCATGTTTTTCAGTGATTTTTTTTAAAAGAACCCATTTATAGGTTACATGGTAAGAGTAAGAATTTATACAGTATAAAATGCAAAAATAATTAGACTATGTTAAAAATTGTAATGAATATCCTATAAAACTAGAGCATTAGTATTTCTAATTAAGCTACATTTAACTTTTTAAGATCAAAATTTTAAGGATTACTGATATTGATGAATGTTAATGCTTTTCCCCAAGGTTCTTATGAAATTATATAAATATTTCCGTGTTCAATTTAAATAACATCCCCCCTCATTTTTAAAATATAAGATTACCCAGAAAGTTTGACCATCTATATAGTTTGTCAATTTTGAAAATGTCAACAGAGTACTTTTTCTCAAGTTGTGAAGTGTTACTACAAAGCAGACAGCCCCGAAGATGTAACTGGAACGGTTCTTAATATGCACTCCCCCCCCCAGAAAAGTTTCCTTACTATTAAAGGAAACAAGCTATCATTTAGATTTGGAGGACTATCTTATACTGATTTTTCTTGAAATTAAAATCAATTTATAGCATTGTAAATCCTATCATTATAAGCTAAGAAAACTAGAATGTAGTTCTTCTGTTTAGAAAACAGGTGTTTGAAGCAAAGAATTCTGGTTTTCCTCAACCTACTTCTAAGAAGCTATTTCTAAAAAGCATTAGTACTTAGGCATTTAGTTCACAGAATTATACTCCAAAACTATAGTAGCAATTTTGCTTGTTTCAATCACACTTTTTTGAGAAATACTCCTACACAAGCTGTAACACACATTAAGATCTAAGAGTAATGAACATACAGTCAGTCCATTTCTAGGGCTGTCTAGGCATTCTCTCATCTGAAGAGACCAACCCTTTAAATTTTCTAAATGCATTCTGAAAGAACCTGATTTTAATTTGAAATCTCTTTTATATACTGGTTTATACTGTAGCTTATAAACAGATGTAGGTTGAATATTGTTTTGAATTATATTAACTAAATATACTAAAATCACACTTTTAAAAAATGGTACCCAATCCATCCATTGAACATCCATCTACCTCCACAAATAATTTATTTTTATAAATTGAGTGGTGGTATATCCCCACAATATAAATTCAGGAAAGATTAGTCATATAACTCTTTCTATAAAATAGAATTATGAAAAATACTATCAAAATACTGTGTTAACTTGAGAGAAGCTGAATCAACCTGGAATATCTAACACTTTATCAGAGTATTACATTTCTAAAAAATCTTTTTGACTAAATTATACTTAATTTGTAAACATCCTTTTAAAGGTATACAAGATATAAATTTCCCGGAGGGCCTAAATCAACCTGGTAGGCCAATGCCAGCATTAATGCTATGACCCTAAACACCGTATTTTTATCAAGGGAGTGATTTAGATGCTAAGGTGCATAATCCTCAATAACTTGAAAATGTTTTACATGTTTTTATATATGAGTTCTGACTTACACATCTCACTGAACCCCACTGGGTCCTTAAATTCTTGGGAGTAACGAACTTATTTGAAAATCCAGAGCCTAGACCTGAAGCTTAGGTTCCAGGATGGCAGGTTATGATCCTCTATACCACACCATGTGGCCATAAGTAGCTTATCTGTATCTATACAAGGTCCCAAATACTTTACCACCCTGTCTGGGAAGTAAATCTAATTTTTAACTAAGAAATCACAATTTTAATTTAGTTTAGAAGAAATATAAATATATTTCTAAATACCTCTTCTGTTAAACTCTAATTCTACCTCTAGCAATGGAATTAAATAAAGACAAAACTTCTTATTAATCTGTAATAGAACAGTATGTCTTAGAATAGCTGTATCTCAAGTAAACATTACAAGTAATATCTAAAGTCCTGAAATTAGTTAAAAATTTACATTTAAAAATAAATTAGCCCAGTGGCACCAGATTAAATCCTAGGCTCCAAATAAAAAACCTGGCATATGCCCCCCACATTATGTTTGTACCTGTAAAATACCAGCTGCTATACAGAAATTGTCTATTATTCATGGGGAGAAAGAAAACAAGCCGTTGTGGTGGCCATCTTTATTTTCTCATTAACTTACCCTCTATGATTATGAACAAATGGAGGTAGGTAGTGCCCTAGAGTAAGTTGGGAAGTATCTGATTCATTTCCATTATCTTTAAAGGAAATGATAATATGTGTAAAGCATTTGCTGTATTTAACAATTTTGCCCTAAGTATCCTCTCTTAAATGGCCCAGAAAATAATTCTGTAACAAAAGTGAACCCAGAAGACAATTTTCCTGGGTGCCAACCAGTAAAACTGCCAATTTCCACCACTGAGTCACAGAACCTACTTTCACTGAAGCTTATAATCAGTTCTTTTCCTAATTATACTCTTTTCCCTCTAAACATTATTTTAGTTTAGCATGTTTCTGTCAAAAACTATTCTATAACCAAAGAGACACAGCACAGTAGTCAGAGAGAAGCAATCTGGAGCCCAGCCACCCTCCACCACCCACTCCCCCAGCTCCAAAATCTAACAGCTGTTGACCTTGTGCATGTCATTTAACCTCTCTGCACCTCACTTTCCACATCTGCAGTGGAATTTATCTCGTAAAGCTGTTATGATGAGTGAATGATGTAAAACTTACAGAGCAGTGCCAAGCACATAGTTATATGCTCAAAAAAGTCTGAATTATCATCATCCCAGTTTTTCCATCGAACAAAATACCTTCCTAAATAGCCTAGGCTTAGGGGGTGTCCAAGCATTTGGCATCTGTGGGCCATGCTGAGAGAAGAGTTGCCTTAGGCCATACCTTAAATACACTGCAACACAATCACAAAAAACTCTCACAATGTTTTAAGTAAATTTACAATTTTGTGTTGAGCCAAATTCATAGCCATTCTGAGCCGAATGCACCCATGGGCCACAGGGATTACAATGGAAAACCAAATCAAAGGTAAGTCAAATGATTAGTCATGTTCAGAAACATTGTCTTATTAACCTATTCCTAAAATAATGATTATATGCATAGTAAACACATTAATCAAATCAAACAGTATTTGGAATAAGTGCATGTATGTGTGTAAACCCAAACATTTACTTAGAAAATATAAAAATTTACTATTAATAATTGTCTTGCTCTTTCTTCCATTTATCTTTTAAATTTTCACTAGTACCACATAATTTTATAACTAAATTTTATTACAGCTGAACACTTCAAAGAATTGCAATTTTTAAATAACTTCTGCTATGATTAATAGAGAAATTCTATTCAGGAAGTACAATATACATGAATTTATGGTACTTGCCCAAATATTACACATATATAAATTATTTTGTAAAGTTGTTTCTTACACATAGGATTTAAAATGCAAAGAAAAATGGAATTTGTATTCAAAACAAATAGAAGTAATGCTGGTTCCTATATGTGAAAACTGTAAGACATTTTGTTTTTCTTAAGCACTATAGATACAAACATTAACTGTATGGGCGGAAAACTTTTTAATATAATTCAACAAGGTACACAAGTAGAACTCTATAAATATATCCCCTATAATAATCATAATTATCACAAATACTACCAAAACCCTCTGAAAAACGTAAACTACAAACACATTTTAAAGAAATTCTCAGTCTTAACAACTACAAAAGCAATTAATAGCAGTATAGTTATTTGGTTTAAAAACTGAAGGGCAGTGTAATGTAAATCCAAATACTGCAAAGGTGTTTTTTGAGGCTGCAGTCTTGAGTTTCTTAATACAAGGTACTAAACACTTTCAAAAGTAATAAGATGTATTCTGTACAATTTAAAGTCTTCAGCTAGAACTTTAAAAAGAAAAAAAGCAGTAGATGAAAAGTAGGTATGTAGAAATAATGGTATAAAATATGATTTTTATACAAAATGTACTACTCTTTATATAAGGCTTAATATGAATATTTTTGGACTATGAGTGTTGCACACAATTTTTAGAGTAGTCTCAATCCATTCAAAATTCAGTGTTTTAGAACATTTTGCTATTTCTGAAGTGCATGAACATAGTACAGGATTCAATTTAATGTCAACTTACCTATGCTTTTCTATCTCATAAAAATAAAACCTTTTTTTTGAGCTCAGGAGAGAATCTATCTTTTGAATGCTTACTCTCTATATAAATGCAACTTTTTAGGAATGTCAGAATTTTATAATATAAACTAATATCCACCAGGAACGGGCCCAAGTTTAAACAGAAGACACAAAAAAGACATAGGTGTCAGTTTGCCTTATACAACTGTACAATCATAACCACTTTTTACATGAAAGTGCTTTAAAGTAAAAAATACTTTGTAAAACTTATTATTGATATTAAGAATACAGTAGTCTCCCCCTTATCCATAGTTTTGCTTTTCCATGGTCTCAATTACACATGATGAACTATGGTCCAAAAATATTAAATGGAAAATTCCGGAAATAAACAATTTACAGCTTTTAAATTGCATGCCACTCTGATCACCTCGCTTCACCTCATTGTGTGGGCACTATAATCGTCTCACACCATCACAAGAAGGGTGAGGACAATGCAGTCTTTTGAGAGACCACATTCATTAACTTTTATTAAAGTATATTATTACAAGTCTTCTATTTTATTATTAGTTATTGTTACTTCTTACAGTGCATAATTTATAAATTAATCATTGTCACAGGTACGTATGTACAGGAAAAAACAGTATATATAGAGTTTGGTTCAGTCTCCTGTTTTAGGCATCGAACCAAAGCGGTTTTGAACATATCCCCATTGATAAAGGAAAAACTACTGTACTTAATATCCAAGCAGAATTTTCTGAATTAGTTCAATTTTACCCATGTTTTTTTGAAAAGTACCCTCCTGCCACAATGTAAACAAAAAATGATCCATGAAGTGGTGACATCAGACACATAATTTGTGGTGTGGTTCCTTAAACTGAGACCAAATCTTGGCCCTGGCCAGGTCGCTCAGTTGGTTAGAGCATCATCCCATACACCAAAAGGTTGCAGGTTCAATCCCAGGTCAGGACACGTACCTAGGTTGTGGGTTCGATCCCCGGTCAGGGTGTGTATGGGAGGCAACTCATCAATGTTTCTGACATTGATGTTTCTCTATCTCCCCTCCTCCCTTTCTCTCTAGAATCAATAAACATATCCTCAGGTTAGGAGTGAAAAAAACAAATTTGAAACCAAATCTTTATTAACCCAAAGCTAGAGAGGTTTTATTCTTGCACATGCCCAAAGTAACTAATATTAACTCACATTTTCTGTAAGCCTTGAGAATTTTTATTTAACATAATGACAGGTTTAATAACTTATATTAAAGACTACCTAGCGCTCTTCTCTTGTTCACCAACTGTTTTTATGTCGATAACTCCGAGATCTGGAATGTGATCGAAAATGAGACTGTTTTGCTGTTTGTGCTTTAGTTTCAGAATTGGCATACCCTTTAGGAGATTTACATGGGGATCTTGCTATGGAGTCAGAATGTCTTCCATGTGATCTTGATTTTGTTCCTGAGCTAGTCTGCTTTTGAGGTGAACTTGATTGTGATTTTCCCATTGACTTGGACCTTTTTTCTAAGGACTTGGACCGTGACCGTCCTCTAGAACCAGAATTCCTTCTTGGAGTTCTTGACTGCCTTGCTGAGGTAGACCGCCTTGGTAGTGATTTGGAGCGAGATTTAGACTGGCTATAAGAAAATCGCCGGTGTCGAGACCTGCAAGCATCCACAATGTTAGAGTATACATTTCATACAAAAACAGTTAAGAGATTAGAAAAAAATACTTTTAGGAAATTATATACTTTATATAATATTAGTTATGCTTTTACTGGATAAGTTGAAAGGAATAACTCTGATTTTATTATGCATGCTTTGGTTTAAATATTAAAAGTTTATAATGTTTATTATACTAGAACATATAACCAAAAGATTTTTACTTTACTAGATATATCTTATAACACGGATCAGTTCTGGAAAATGCCCTGCATATTTATTTGGGTTGCACAACTCCTAAGAGGTTTGAAAATCTGAGGGAAAAAAGGTAAAAGAGAGAGAGAAAGAAAACAATTATGTAAAGTTTATCAAATAATGCTTATAACAACCAATACCTAGATGTAGGACATCTGAATTCTGCCATGATAAAAACAGCTTCTATCAGCTGTTCTTAGACTTATCTTCCCATAGAAAACAGCTATATGAAAAAGTCAAGCCCTGGTTGGTGTAGCTCAGTGTTTTGAGCGCGGGCTGCGAACCAGGCATCCCAGGTTCAATTCCCAGTCAGGGCACATGCCTAGGTTGCAGGCCATGGGCCCCCAGCAATCGCACATTGATGTCTCTGTCTCTCTCTCTCTCCCCCCCCACTCCCTTCCCTCTCTACAAATAAAAAAAGAAAAAAAAAAAGAAAAAGTCAGACAACATTCATAAAACAATTGTTTGAAGGCACTGCAGAATAACCAACACAAGCAGAACTTGAGTGGTAATAAGCTGTAGCTCTTTTACTCATATCATTTTCCTAATGCCACCACCATGAAGGAAGTGAGCCCACCCAGAAAGTCCCTAATGAACAACCTGAAGAGACAGAAGTTAGAACTGATGGGTGCCAAAGTGGCTGAGACTTGAGAGGCAAAATCCCAGAGATGAGAGAACTGCAAACAAACAAACAAAAAAAGAGAAACCTAAAATCTGCCTATAAATTCTCAAGTCACTGGCCATCTTCTAAGCTATGCACACACAGAATGAAAATCCCAAGAGGTAAGCAAAAAATGGCAGCTGAAAGATTCAGTAACTGAGCTGAAATTTTATCAGACACACTGCTAGGGACAGAGGCTGGAGTTCAAGTCCCCAAAAGGTCAAGAGCCTTAAGTAACAGCCCAGGCTTCCAATTAAGAATCTGGAGGGGCTGTACCCTTCAGGTAAGAGCCATGCCCTATGAATAAATTGTAATGCTGAAATAGATCAGCCTTAACAAAGCCTCAAACCAAGCTTTGAAAGGACCAAGGTGATCTGCCAATACTCTGCATGCTAGAAGACAGTAACTTTCTTTGAAGGATGGTAACACTGAAAGCATCTACAATTTTTCATCAACAATGCTCAATATCCACTAAAAAAATTATGAGGTACGTGTAAGATACATTAAAACGACTGAAAACAACTAGACCAAAAATAATTTGAATATTAGTGTTATTCAGGCAGGAATTTTAAAAATTACTGATATGTTTTAAAAAATAAGAAATAAAACATGAAAAAGCTGGAGAATTTCAAAAGAATTTTAAAATCTATAAAAAACAAATGGACATTTTGTAACTAAAAATATATATCAGAAATTAAAGTCACTAAATGAATTTAACAGCCATCTACATACAACAGAAGAAACAGTGAACTGAACTGAAAAAGTTATTAGAAAAAGGCTGTACTGTAAAACACAGTAAGAGAAAAAGAATTTTAAGAAATCCAGAACAGAGCATAAGAGATATTTAGAACATAGTCACACAGCCAAAAGGAAAAAACTGAATAAGGCAGAAGCAGAATCTGAACAGATAATGTCCTAGAATTTTCCAAACCTAATGAAAAGCATCAATCACAATTTCAAAAATCTCAGTAAACTCCAGGTTAAATAAGTACAAAGAAAACTACACAAGGCATATCACAGTGAAACTGCTGAAAAGCAAAGTCAAAGAGAAAACTTTGAAATCTGCTAGAGAAAAAGACATCATCTTCAAAGGGGCAACATTAACAATGCCAGCTGATGGTGGAATATTAAAACAACAACGGAATGGGCAAAATGGAGGCGTAGGTAGATAGGCTTTGCCTCCTTGCACAACCAAAAGAAACAACCAATTTAAAAACAAAAAACAACCAGAACTGCCAGAAAATTGAATTGTATGGAAGTCCAACAACCAAGGCATTACAGAAGAAACATTCATCCAGACAGGCAGGAGGGGCGGAGATGGCAGCAGAGCATAAAGGACAAACGGCAAGGCAGCAGCAGGTAAGGTGGCAGATGGTGGACTGGGCAGCCCCACATTCACATTAGGATAAACCAGGAGGAACAACTGGGAATGAGACATACCGAGCAACCCAAGGTTCCAGCACAGGCAAAATAAAGCCTCAGAACCTCTGGCTGTAAAAACCTGTGGGGGTTTTGTCGGCAGGAGAAATTGCCAGTTTCTTGAAAGTGGGGCGCCAGCTGAACAAGCAGCATTGTTCCCTCTCTGACCCTCCTTCACATACAGTGCCACAATGAAGCAACCTGGGCTGTCCTGCCTTGGTGAATATCTAAGGCTCCACCCCTTACAACATAACAGGTACACCAAGACAAAGAAATACGGCCCAAATGAAAGAACAAATCAAAACTCTAGAAAAAGAACTAAGTGACAAGGAGATAGCCAGCCTATGAGATGCAAAGGTCAAAAACACTGGTAATCAGGATGCTCACAGAAATGCTGAGTACAACCACAAAATAAAAAAAAGTATAGGCAATACAAAGTGAAATAAAGAAGAATATACAGGGAACCAACAGTGAAGGGAAGGAAACCAGGACTCTAAAAAATGATCTAGAACAAAAGGAAGAAATAAATTCAACTGGAACAGAATGAAGAAACAAGAATTCAAAAATATGGAGAGGCTTAGTAACCTCTGGGACAATTTTAAATGTTTCAACATCCAAATCATAGGGGTGCCAGAGAGAAAAGAGAAAGAACAAGAAATTGAAAACTTACTGGAAAAAATAATGAAAGAAAACTTCCCCCATCTGGCGAAGGAAATAGACATACAAGTCCAGGAAGCTCAGAGAGTCCCAAAGAAGTTGGACCTAAGGAAGCACACACAATAGGACACATCATAATTACATTAACCAAGATTAAAAATAAGGAGAGAATCTGAAAAGCAGCAAGACAAAAGGAGACAGTTACCTACAAAGGAGTTCCCATTAGACTACCAGCTGATTTCTCAAAAGAAACCTTACAGGCAAGAAGGGGCTGGAAGTATTCCAAGTCATGAAAGGCAAGGACCTACATCCAAGATTGCTCCATCCAGCAAAGCTTTCATTTAGAATGGAAGGGCAGATAAAGTGCTTCTTAGATAAGGTAAGGTTAAAGGAGTTTACCATCACCAAGCCCTTAAACGAAATGTTAAAGGTGCCGATCTAAGAAAAAGATCAAAACTATGAACAGCAAAGTGACAACAAACTCACAACTATCAACAACTGAACCTCAAAGGAAAATAAAAATGAACTAAGCAAACAACTAGAACAGGAACAGAATCACAGAAATGGAGATCACATGGAAAATTATCACTGGAGAGGTGGTGGGAGGAGAATGGGGGAAAAGGTACAGGGAATAAGAAGTATAATTGGTAAGTACAAAATAGGGTGAGATTAAGAATAGTATAGGAAATGAAGAAGCCAAAGAACTTATATGTACCATCCTTGGACATGAACTAAGGGGGAGGGGAATGCTGGAGCAAAGGGGGTACAAAGCAGAGGTAGATAAAGGGGAGGAAAAAAATGTGACGACTGTAATAGAATAATCAATAAAGTATACTTAAAAAATAAAAATAAAAAAACAATGGAGTAAGCCCTGGCTGGTGTAGCTCAGTGGATTGAGCGCAGGCTGCGAACCAAAGCATTGCAGGTTCGATTCCCAGTCAGGGCACATGCCTGGGTTGCAGGCCACAGCCCCCAGCAACCGCACATTGATCTCTCTCTCCCTCTCTCTCCCTCCCTTCCCTCTATAAAAATAAATAAATAAAATCTTAAAAAAAAACACAACAACAATGGAGTGATGTTATTAAAGAAAAAAAGGGGGGGAGTCCCTGTCAACTTAGAAATCTATCCCCAGCAAAAATATATCCTTTAAAAATGATTATAAAATGACGATGTTTCAGACAAGCAAGTTGAAACAATTCATCGCCAGCAGACCTACAGTATGTATAAGAATACTAGCACTGGCTGGGTGGCTCTGTTGGTTAAAGCATCATCCCATACACTAAAAGGTTGCAGGTTGAACCCCCAGCCCAAGCACATGCTTACATTGTGGGCTCAATCCTTGGATGGCGTGCACAGGGAAGGCAATCAATCAATGTTTCTCTCACATCAATGTTTCTGCTTCTTTCTCCCTCACCAATAAACATATCCTCAAGTGAGAATTAAAAAAGACATACTAAAAGTTTTTAGGTTGAAGGAAAATAACCCCAGATAGAAGCATGGAACTACAAGAAGGAATAAACAGCACTAGAATGTATAAATATATTAATCCATAATATATTCTGGAATGAAAGCAGTCCTTTAGAAATTATTAAATTTCAGCCTTAGCTCAGTATCTCAGTTGGTTAGAGGATTTTTCCAATATGCCAAGGATGCAGGTTCAATCTCCAGTCAGGGTATATACAAGCAGCAACTAATGAATTCATAAGTAAGTGCAACAACAAATCAATGCTTCTCTAGTTTTCCATTTTCTCTCTAAAAATCAATAACATTTTAAAAAAGAAATTATTAAATCTCATTCTTGTGGGACACAGTTATAGAAAAAAAGAAAATACTGTCCTTGAAAAAATCTAACATGGAAAATAATGGATGCTATTTTAACAATCTTTGAGCTGGAGACTACTGCTAAGTACTAGGGATATAAACACAAATAACACAAAAATCTTTGCTTCTCAAAAAGCTCAGACTAGCGATAGCAACAAACTAGTTTTCCATACCTACTGAAGGCAAATAAGAGTCCTGTTTTTACTCCAAGGTAATAACACATATACAGTATATATGTATAGTACATTATGTCAGGCTTATAGGTATTCTCTCTTTCTCTCTCACATGCAAACACATACACACAAAATTTGATCTTCATGAAAACCTTTAAAGTTAGGTAAGATTTACATTCTCTGTAATATAATTTTACAGATTAAAAAAAACTGAACTCAGTAAGGTTAAACAGTGATCTTATAACTAGTACAAAGCAAAAAAAATGTGATTCTTTCTACTCTTGATACTCCACGATGATTAGGGACAACAGACTTTTTTGTTTTTTCTCCAGCCAAGTATTATACTTTACTTGAACTAGAAGGCAGAAAATGACGTGAATAGCCACCTTTTTTGTATCAACCAGGAGAAAAACTGGTTAACTAAGGCTATACCGCATTTGGAAACAACATATTCTTAATGAATCAAATGGCCAATTTCTTTTCTTTTTCCTTTTATAAACTAAGTTTTTCTACCAAGACCACTGGATTATTCAGTATGTTAAGACAGTGCTACTTTAGGCACAATATTACATCTCCTTTGATTTTTGATATATATAAAACTGTCATGTTTATGTACTATCCACATCATTCTAAGCTTAGGTAAACTATACATATATAGTTTATACTATTTATAGTAACACATTCAGTCTACACATGTATAGTATATAAATAGTAAACAGAGATACAAAATTCATAGCAATGTGAATGAACTATTGAACATCAGTCCCTTAACACTATTCATGTCCTCTGTGAAGCCAGAAGCAACACCAATGGTATTGGTGTGGTCTGCCTATACATAAGGCATGTAAAATTTTTTTAAATCTTAATTTGCTCTCATATCTTAAGCCCTATAAATATAATTTTGTATTTGAGTATGGAAACTATATATCAGAGTCTAAATCTCAATCAATGGGAAAACTAGCTGTGGGACAAGCTGGATGATTCTCCTAGATGCAAGGTTTATATTCTTATGTATATTCTTAAATAAATCTCTGGAGTACAACTGTTCCTAAATATTTCTTCACCAATCTCAGAACCAGTCAATCCTGACCTGGATTCTCCTGGCTTTGAAAAGAGGCTTAATGCTTCCTCCCACCTTCATGCCTCCGAAAGATAAGCCAAATTCAAATTTGGTTCATACCCAAGGAGAGGTACTGATCTGACGTGTAAGAAATTCAATCTGACTTGCAGGGCTCTGACTAGGCTGACCACATTTTCTAGTAATAAGGATTCTTGGATTTTAAAAAGTCATAGAATATGGATGTGGTTCTCTCTTCCTATTTTTTCCTTCCACTTAACTGGAGGGATTGGCAGCAGGTCACTTCATAGTCTTCTTTTTAGAACTAGGGACTCCAGCTCTAATACATGTACCTTCTTTTGAGCTTTTTCTTGTCTGGGCTCTTAAGAGTTGAGCAATGGACGGACTGGAGTGAAAGTGAGCAGCCCTGGTGATCAGCTTTGATTGGACGCTAAGTGGGCCTACACAGCTTAAGTGCACTATATGGAACCCAGAAAAGCTAACTCTTTTATTACTCAGAGAAAGAAGATACTAGTCTAAGTGCTGATCATTCTTTAAGAATAGAATCCACCTTAAAATTCTACATGCAGTTCTCTATGAAAACATTTCAGCATTAAAACTCAAGACAAATAGTACAAATGTTTAAGAACTTATGCACACTAACACAACTTGTTATTATTTCAATAACTTCACCCAGCAATTAATTTCCATTGTGATTTACTACTCTAACAGAAACAAATTCCTGGCTAGCAAAATAAGTAACTTGAAAATATCTTTTTCTGAAAAATTTACTATTTTTATGTCTTCTTCCCTCATTACCACCATACTTGGAATTTATTCTTGAAAATAACTTACTTTTTATAAATATACTGATTTACATTAATTTTAGTATCAGCCTCCTTCCCTTCTTTTTTCAGTCACTGTAACTCAACATTCTTAACTGCTGGATTCATTTAGGAAATTTTTATTTATTTAAAATTCCTCACTTTTATTTTCAAGCATATACTTTAAAATTTTTTTTTCAGTAACATTAAAAACATTCAATCTGTCATGACATAAAAACACTGGAAGGTATTTAATAAATGCAAGTTAATCTTTCTTTTCCATGTTAATACTTCTACAAAAGATTCTTCATGAGCATTTAACAAAATGATTCCGGTAGCCTGTTTTTCAAAACCCTTAAAGATGTTTTCCAGGAAAAGTATAAAATTAAGTTTTCAATCCTCTCAGTGTTTTGTACTCACTCTTTAAGGCTATCAGACCGCCTCCTATTCCTTCCCCATGAAGAACTTCGACTTCGAGTTCTCCGCTGGCTGGGGCTTCTAGACCTCCTATGATCACTTGGAGAACAAGGGTGACGTTCTTTTGACTTCATTTGACCTGGTGCTAGAATATGAAGTAGAAGATTTATAATTCATTACCTGAAAATGTCCATCACAGCCACTCAACTCATTTTGCTGAATAAACATGATGCAATGTTTAGTAACACTTACTTTTGCGATCACCTTGTGCAAACTGTATTTCAATTTGACGGCCACATACCCACTTTCTATTGAGGTTATAAAGAGCATCTTCAGCATCGCGAACATCTTCAAATATGACTAGCTGTTAAGGACACTTTGAATATCACATATCAAGTAAAAATGTTATTTTAAAAGAATTATTTATATGACATGAAATTAATAGAAAAAACAAGTTCAAGTTATTAAGCTCACATCTCCAATATAATATGAATAATCAGAAAAAATTCACTTTTATTATGAAAACAAATGCTCATTATGATTTAAGAGTGAATCTAAAACTAAACATGCAACTATACTCAATGTATACATTAGTGCAGCTGCAGTATGCATGTATAATTTCAAACATGTTATGAGAGAGAAAAAAAAAAGTCCACCATTGACTAAAACTCGCTCCCTTCTTTCAGGCAAAAAATCTACCAGGTTTTTCACAGGAAAAAAACAAAAAATCAACATGCAGAAGACTGTATTCTGAAGTTAAACTAACTTTCAATAAAAATCTTTTTAATTTTGACATTTCAGAGCAATTACTTATAAACAAAACTGCACACATAACTGAGCTAAAACATTTAAAAACTGATTCAGTCCTTTCAAATGATTATATTTACCTTTGAATCTACTTCTTTAAAATACCTTCATGCTTTTATTACTTGGGGTGTAATTACAGAAGAAACATAAAAGCAATCTGTAAACATCAATTATATATATTGGTCTGTGATAACCCACTAAACTCCCTTATCTATATAAATTATTTATTAAACCTAACTAAAATGGAAATAAGCTATATAAACTGAATAGCTATATTTCAGATTATTCACTGGTTTAAATTTTTTAAAAATAGAAAACAAAAGCTCAAGAAATGCAATACAAAATGAGACTTTGGCAATTACCTCAATGTCACTTGATCTTGAACCTTGACTTTTACTCTTTAAGGCGTGCAAGATGGACTTTATAAGAGACGAAGAACCAACAAAATCAGACTTGGCTTTGACTCTGGAACTCTGAGTAAATGTGGGAAAGCCGAAGTCTCAACCTGGTGTTGGCTTTGTCTTTTCCTTGATATAGACTTCCCCTCTTCCAGGTCTTTATATCTGTGTCCACCCTCCCTCTTTACTCCTTGATGCTTGAACTTTAGGTGCCTTTTGTCTCGCCTGCTCGGTTTATGCTTGGATTCTAGCTAACAGGTTGGTTCAAACTGGGGGGCGCTTGCCAGCTACTGTGGACTGCTTTAGATTTTCTGAGATAAAGAAATAAACACATTTAATTAGGCAATATTAATATCGTACCATACGCTCCTGAATACATACATGTAATATGCACATGTATGTAGTATATACACAAGCACACAGTAAAATAAAGGATATTGAACATAAGCAAATCCTCTTGGGCGGCGGGTGTAGAAGTCAAGTGGAATGTAAACGTCTACTATAGGGCCATACCGACCAAACTCACGACGCAAGTCCTCAGGCCTAAATTGTTTTAGAAATAAGGCAAAGAAATATGAATAACTGAATTAAAGTATCATGCCCACAGAAATCCAGTTGAAACCCTCAAAAGAAAGTACATTATCTAGACTAGCATTATTTAAAATTATCTCTCATAAAACTCACCTGAAGTTTACAAATGAAGGAAAAAAAGAAAGAAGAAAAATTCTCAAGCCTCACTCTTGGAGACTCTGGTTCAAGAAGTCTGCATTAGGAGCTGGAAATCTATATTGCTACAAGCACTCCGGGTGGCTGTTATGCCTAATCAGGTGAAACACTGACCCAGCGCATCCACCCTTGACAGTTATCCCTATTACAAGATTTTTCAACTGTCGATATAAACAGTTCTAACATGGACTATTTCATTAGGAATACATTCATTTCTTTCACGATAATTTTATGTTTATGTTAATTTTGTTTTGCAAGCATAAGAATTACATTTTAAAGAAGTCCTAAACTCATTTCCCAGGCTTCAAAAAAACGGACATTATTAAACATAAGGCAAAATAACTACCATATTCTCAAATTTGACAAATATTCTTGAGCTTCCTATACGCCTTCTACTGTGATAGGTATTAAAGAGGGAATACCAAAGAAATACACTGCCTATTTGTCTCTATGGGGCTATACTTTAATTGAAGAGACAAGATACTTAATATTGATAGCTTACAGTTACAGTGCATTTGTATGCTAGCCTCTGCTCACCCTAAGACCACTTAATGCTCACAACAACTCCATGGCTGTTTACAGATGAACTCACGTAAGATCACTGAGCCAACAGGTGACAGAGCTAAAATCAAACTCCCCTATTCTGACGCTAGTCTGTGTTCTTAACCACCATAGTGTATGGACTCATGGAGACCTTAAGAGATTCAGCATCAACCTATGGGCACAAAACATGGCTCAGAAGAAATAAGAGAACTTCAAAACACTGTACAAAAAAAAAAAAAAAACCCTTAAAAATGACTGCAAATGTCCTAGCTTGGACAAATGGAAGAAAGATGGTGTCAGTGACAAAAACTAGCTGGAAAACAGGTCGAAGAAGGAGAAGAAAGGCAAGAGAAGTTTTCAGGCTTAGAAGTACAAAATTTGAGGTGATAGTGGAACACCAATTAGCATTCTGTAAGCAACTGAAAATTGTGATTGTACAAATTATATTAATTAATTTTATTTTCATCTCAAGACTAGAAGTCAATGATTAAAGTTAGAGATGTGGACTTAGGAATTATATAAAGATTCAACTAACACTGACTATGTAGCCACTACATACCAATCAGTGCAGTCAATGATATGACACACTTTATTTTTATGATCTAGTATTTTTATTTCACTCAGTACTCATTACAACATGTTATCTGCCTTCCCTGAGAGACTAGAGACTACTGGCTTTAGGGGACAGTGACAATGTCTTTTTTTTTTCCATTTATTCATTCAACAAATACTTACTAAGCACTATGGGCCAGCCTCTAAAGTCTAAGGTATGGTGGAGAAAAGAAAAACACAATTCCTGCTCCCATAAAACATGGGCAACAGGGTAAAGATTCTCAACTACTCTTCTGAATATTGGAATCATCTGTGAAAAAGACGAAACAGGCACTCCAGCCTGATGCATTAACCCTGGATCTAATTAGTGCTCCCCATGATTAAGTCCCAATTACTATTAAATTTTTTAAGGGCTTTATAGGCAATTCTACAACTCAGAGTTGAGAATCACTTCTAATGCAGATGTCGTCACCAGTGTATTATCTAAGTACTTGGCTTAGTTGCTTGGCATACAGTAGGCACTCAATATATATTTGCTATGTTAATGAGTGAAGGATACCTTATTGTTACCATTTAATAGAGAGTAAGGGAAGTTACTTTGCCATTTAATGAAGAGTAATGAAGTTAATGAGTGAAGGATACCTTACTGTTTACCATTTAATAGAGAGTAAGGGAAGTTACTATTTACTGAGGTACACACAGCCAATAGCAAAGCTAGAACCCAAATTAATGTCATCTAAGGCAATCAATCCTAACCAAATGTGAGTGGCTGACGGAGAAAGATGCTAGATGGTAAAAAGAAGGAGGCTGGAGCAATGTGTACCACAGAGGCCTGGAGTCCCAGAAGCTAAGGGTGACAGAAGTCCGAAGGAACAAATCTTCTCAAAAGAGCTGACTCCCTCCCATTCACTGTCTCTACCACCTCACCTGCTGGCTGTTGTTTTCTTTTGTTTTTGTTTATTTTTTTGTACTGGTTGTAATCTATTTCAAAACAAACATCCATGTAACCACCACCAAGATTTATTATACCTCAATACATACCTATTTGTCATAATTTTTAGTATTTTCTTTTAGAAATGAGATACTGGGTTGGTCAAAAAGTTCGTTTGGTTTTTTCCCCCATAAGGTGGCTCTAGCAGCACTTAATTGTCTTTTAACTTCCTTCAAAACAATTTTGTTAGACTGTATTGTAACAGCTGTCCTATCAGCATGCATTAAAAAAAAAACTGGGAATTTTGGTGTAGCCATTTTAATATGGAAGATGGAAAAAATATACATTTTCAGCATATTACTTTATTATTTCAAGAAAGGTAAAAATGCAATTGAAATGCAAAACAAGATTAGCACAGTATATGGAGAAAGTGCTGTGACTGACTGAACATGTCAAAATTAATGATTAATTAATTAATCAATGTGATACCACGCAGGAGATAGCCGACATACTCAAAATATCCAAATCAATAAAGTTATTGGTGAAAATGAAAAATGTGTGTTTTATTTTATGGAAAAAAACTACATGGCCAATATTAGCAACAATCATTGGTGTTCACCATTCCTCTGCATAACTTTGTATTTTTACTGCAAATGCATATATCTACAAGTACGATTTTTAAATGTATCAAATTTTATGTAAATTGCCTCAGATTACTTGTATTATTTTGCACCTTGCCTTTCCCTCCATTGAGACTTCTCCATGTAGCTCTAGTTCACTCATTTTAACTTTGTATTGACATTTTTGTGAATGAACCACAATTTATTCATCCATTTTTCTGTGTATGAACATTTAAGATGCTTTTTTATTAAGTTGCAAACTATGGTACAGTATACATTATGATCTGTGCGCTTCCTAGAGCTCTGCTAGAGTTCTCCTGCCTGTCTTCAACTCCACTACTGCTCTCCAAAGTGGCCAGATCAACTTACACTCCTCAAAATATGCATAAGAATTCCTACTGCTCCACCCCCTCCTCAACAACTCTTAATCCTCACCATTCTGAAAGATGTGACGTGAATGGGTGCCTCCTGGTTGTTTTAATTTTAATTTACCTAATGACCAAGGAGGAGGAACATCTTTTCATACTTATGGGTCATTAATTTTGTGTTAATACCTGGAAGTCGTATTTCTGGACTAAAGAGGACGTATATATTTAACTTTTATGAAACTGCTAAAAAGTTCTGAAAAGTGATTATACCATTTTATAATTCCTCCAGTAAGTATAAGAGTTTCAGTTGTGCCAATCTTTGTCAGCACCTGGTATTACGTCTTTCTAATTTTAGCTGTTGAAGGGGCTGTTAAGTAGAATCTTACTTCGGTTTCGATTTGCATTTCCCTTATGACAATGATGCTGAGCACTTTTTCCTGTGCTAACTGGCCAATCATGAATTTTTCTTTGTAACGTGTCTAAGGCTTTTGCCCATTTTAATAATAATGTTTCTTGTCTTAGAATTATAAAACTTCTGCATATTTTCTGAAAAAGTCCTTTGTCAGATACGGTATTTTGCCACATATAGTGTGTCCCTATGTTTAATGCACACACCCTTGTTTTTGGCCCAAGCTTCCAGAAAAAAAAAATCTTTCATTTTAATTTTTTAATTCATTCATTTATTTATATTTAGATACTTGTTTTGTATTATAAAGGAATTTTAGCATTTATTTTTTAACATATTATGGTACAAGGTATTTTATGTACCGGTGACAAATTTATAATATTTACGCATCATTAGTACTACACATGCATTAATGCACATCCTTATTTTCCCTTAAAAATTTGTACAAAAAAGTGTGCATTATACACAGCAAAATACAGTATATGTTTTGCGACTATTTTCTCATTCTGCAGTTTGCCTATTTACTTTCTTAATGGTATGTTTAATAAACAGAAAGCTTAATTTTGATGAAATCTAATTTATCAACAGTCCTTCTCCTTTTATGCTAACTGCTTTCTTTATTCTTTAAGAAATCTTTGCCTATGCCCAGGTCACTAAATAGTCTCCTACATTTTCTTCTAAAAGCTTCACAGATTTATGTTTTACATTTCAAATGATAATCCAGCTCAAATTATGACGTGAGGTAGAGGTTATAGTTAATTTGTTTCCTCTATGGATATCCAGTAGTTATGGCATCATTTGTTGAAAGTACTTTATGTTCTCCATTAAACTGCTCTGGTGCCTTTGTCAAAATTAATTGACTCTGTAAGTGTGGATTATTTACGGACTTTACTCTGTTCTATTGATCTACTTGTCTACCCTTAGGCTAGTATCATACTGTCTTGATTACTGTATCTTTTTAGCAAGTTTTTAAGTGAGGTAGCATTAAGTCTTCCAGCCTCAATAACCTTTTTCAAGATGCCTTTGGCTATTCTAGATCCTTTACATTTTTAAAATAAACTTGTCAGTTCCTATTTTTTTAAAATCCTTTGATCAAGAATGTTTTAAACTATGATATAATCAATTTGGGAGAGAACTGACACTAAGAAAAATGGAGTTTTTAGAAGAATTTTTTATTTTCAATTGCTTGCTTTTAATATATAGAACAGAATTTCAGAAGTTTAACTTATATCTTGATAAGTTATTAAAACTCATCATTAATTACTTTAGTTTTATGAACACAAATATGTCACCTAAGAACAGGAACAGATTTTACTTCTACTTTTAAAATTTTTGTCTTTTATTTTTCTTGCCATGTTGCACTGGTTAGGGCCTGCAATAAAATGCTGAATGGTGGTTGTGAGCACAGGAATCCTTGTCCTGTTCTGATCTTAGATAGAAAGCATTCAGTTTGTACCATAACTATGATGTTAGCTATAACTTTTTCATAGGCTAAGAAAGCCCCCTTCTATTCCTAGTTTGCTGAGACATTTTAGTATTCTCAGTAAATTCTGTTTAATGTTTTTACATCATTATGAATGCTAACATCAATGTAGCCTCTTATATACTGTAACCAAAGAATACTAAGTATGTTCAAGAGAAATACTTGCTCATTACTCCCAATGATAGATCAATACATGGTATTATTTATCAAAAAGGGACTGTTATGTTTAGGACTAGAAAACTGTATTTGAGATTTTTTAAAAATTACTCTCCTACACAGTAAAAAAGCAAATATATCAAAATTAATATTCTTCCTGATCCACCTCTTGTTTTACTAGTGAAGAGAAACGTAACAAATTATAAAGTAGTAAAATGTATTTTTAAGTCTTTCTTTAGTAGTTGTGCTCAACTGCATTCCTAACAAATTTTATGCTAACCCACAATGTCTCTTAATGTCTTGTCCTTTATCATACATATTAAAATGGTCACTTCAAAGAAACATTTTAAATAAAATTTGACTTTATATAAACACTTTTACTAAAAAAAAATTTAAAAACAGGAAAGAGAAAAACCACTTAAATGGATTTCTTTCCAGGTTCGTTTTTTGTATAGTTTTTCCTTTTTTCATTTTATGTAATTGAAATCATACTGTGTATCACTTTATACCCTTTTTGTTTTGTTTTCACATTTATCCCAATGATTTTCTTTATAAGCATCCTAAATGTTAAAGCTAACTTTAATGTCTAGGTATCATATTGCTAGTTAACTTATGCTGTATGTCACCTTGTACAAAAAGCTATTAATATAGGTTACATGTGTGATTCCACTTTCATACTACTATTCAGCAGCTGTGCAATGTTAGGCAAGATATGGAATCTCTCTAAGCCTGAGTTTATTATCTGTGAAATGGGATTATGAAAGGATATATATACATATATATATATATATATATATATACACACACATATACAGGATAACTGTAAAAATTTAGTAAGTTATTGTAACGTGTAGTTTTTAGGATAGCACGTGGCACACAGTGAGTACTCAAAAATGTTAACAATTATCATTCTTTCATCAATACAATCCTCTGAGATTTTGATTGCCCCTAGTAGCAGAGTTAAGAAGTGGCGAAAAATGGAAAAGGAAATCAATAAATTTCAATTATCAGTGTTGATTACTCAGGGGCAGAAAATCTAGGTTAGAGGTCATGTGTCACCTGCATGTTGTGTGTCACCTGTATCAACTGCTTTATTTGGCCTGCACAATATTTTAACATTTTTTAAAAAGTATTGAAACTATCAGTATTTTACACCCTTTATTCTTTGAATTTTTATAAGAGTTTATTTCCACCAAACTGAAGACAACTGCCAGGAGGCAAGGTCTCAAATGCAATATTTTACAGCTTTCAAATCTATGAATTTCATATGATTCAACTTAATAGATGCTAACATTTTGAAACAGCATTTACACACACAAAATAAGTTTCTGACTTCTGAAAATCAGGAAGCTACAGCAACAAGTCCAAATGTCTTCACAGTAGTTATCAGCCAGAGCTTAGTAGCAGCTGCTGACCCCATTAGCACATATTCTTTTCCATTTGTCACAGCCCATACCATCCTATTGTGCTTTATAACCTGAGAACTTCACTCATTCACGTTGCCCTGGCTGGCCCCTGTCACCATTAGAATTGGAAACCTCTCATTTTTTGCACACACACACACCTCTGGAGAAGCATGATGCTTACTTCAGTATTCCACGTGGTCTCTTTAACTGTGGGAATTTTTTTTTTAACCTTACCCAAATTATTAACTTAAGTTGTTTTCTATGTAATGAATTGATACATAAGTTTAGAGGAGAAATGTGATTACAGGCATTTTTAGATGTTAATTAAGGTATATTAACTCAACAGTCTACAGTTGTGACATATGTAAAAGGGATCAAATAAAAAAAATACTTAACAGTAACTCCTCAAAAGCAAATTATGATTACAACAGATGGTTCTGGAGTGAAGAACTACAATATATTTATAGCTATAAAGCCCCAGGGTAAGTCATTAAAACTCGGAGCTTTATCTTTCCCTTATGTACAGTAAGATAATATTGCATACCTACGAAGGCTGGGGAGGGGGGCTGTGAATTAAGTATAAAGCCCAGTGAAATGAAAATGTCTATTAATGTTCCCGCCCCCTAGTCATTCCCTCTGGCTCCTATTAGGAGAGAAAGTGCTGTATGAAGTTTTTTCTTATGATCTATGTTTAGGCATTATGTGGACAAAAACTCAATGGAGTGAGGACGGATTTAGAGTGATAATATCAAAAATCACCCAGGGAAGTCTATGCAAACCGTTACAATTGGAGTTTATACTGTATTCAGAACTTTAAAGAAAACCATATAAATCTCATTACTGAAGCTATCCTTTATGTATAGTAAAGAACTGAGTAATGAATAAAATTTAACCAGCACCACCTGTAAGTAGACCAGACTGGGGCAAAGAAAGGCCCAAGGTATGCATTATTTTGTAATACATTCTCATCAACCCCAATTCCTCTTCATCTAGGAGGTAAGACGCGCGGCTTTATCGGAACACGGCGACAAAAGGGCTGAAACGCAGGCACCCGCCCGAGCGAAAACACACACGACCAGACGCGGCAGGGCCCTCGGCTCCGGGGAACGGGGCATCCTGCGCTCCACCAGGTCCCCAGGAGTGGGGACCCGCACCCACCCGGGCGGCGACGGGAACGCGGACGCGCTCCTGCAGGGCGCCGGGCGGAACGCCGGCCCGGCGGCAAAGGCGCGAGTCCCGCCCAGGCCCCGAGCAGCCTCAGGCTCACACCGGCCCCGGGAACAGGGCCTCGGCGGGAAGCACCGACCGGGCCGGCGGAAAAGCGCGGGGCAACCCTGGCGGGCCGCGGCCGGGCTCCGCGATGCGGCCGTTACCCTGCCCCTCCCCCGCGCCCCAACCTGCGGGCGCCGCCGCTCACCTGGTGGCGTCCGCGACGTTCCTGACAAACAGGGAGGTGTTGGGGGGCCTCGTGTAACGAGACATGTCCGCTTCCTCGTTCCCTCCGAACCTGCCCGCAGCCGCCGGGCTCACTCCGTCTCTCCCTGCCGCCGCCGCAGCTCCGCGGGCCCCCAGCGCGACCCCCTCCCCTCGGCCTCGGCCCCGCGAGCGCGCAGCCGCAGAGGCGGGGGTGGGGGGTGGGGGGTGCGGAACGAGGAGTCGGTCCGAGCAGACCCAGCGGGGGTGGGGCCCGAGGCCCTGGGAACCTGGGCGATACTGCAGCTCTGGAGGCCTTGCCCCGGGGGGATGAGGAATGGGAAGCTCGGGGTCCTGGGTCGGAGGGAATCTAAGAAGGGGGCGGTGCGGAAGTCCGCGGTCCGTGGGGATGCAGGAGGGGGCGGTGCTGGAGTCGAGAGTCTGGAGCAGGGAAAGGAGGCCCTGCGGCTCCGGGAGTTCGGGAGCATTTGAGAAGGGGGCGGTTTAGGAGGCCCGGGTAGGAGTGGCCCTAGTCAGTGGGCTGTCCCAGTGTCCCGGGATCCGACGGCCTCGGGGGAGTGGGTGGGGCGCGTCTCCCGGGAACGGGCAGCGCCGGAGGCCTGGTCTTGAGGAGTCCCGGCTGCGGACAGTTGGTGTCAGAGGGTGCCAGGAGGTTGAAGGCCAGAGGGGTCCTAGGTGCTGAGGTCTGTGAGCCGGGTGTTAGAGAGTATCCCGGGTGGGGGTGGGTAAATGTGAAGGAGGTGGTCTACCGCACAACAGCCCCAGAGTACGGGGGCCTTCCTCCCTGCATCCTCATCCCTGGACTTTGGCAATTGTTCTGCTTCCAACCCCTTTAATCTTGAGCTTTATTAGGCTTCCAAACTACAAGGATTTTTTCCCCCAGTGTTTTGAATCTTCATTCATTGTAGAAGTCCTCCCTTCTGTGGGGAGGATACTTCCAAGACCCAGTGGATGCCTGGAACCTAGAATAGCACCAAGCCTTATATATACTGCTTTTTCCCTGATGTATTTATACTTATGATAAAGTTTAATTTATAAAGTAGGCACAGTGAGAGATAAACAATAGCTGATAATAAAATACAGTATAATATACTGTAGTAAAAGAAATGTGGATTTGGTTTCTCAAAATAGCTTATTGTATGGTACTCTTCTGATGATGTGATGATAAAATGCCTACTTAATTAAGTGATGTGAATAAGGTAGCATACAGCTGCTATTGACATTCTAACCACATGTCAGAAGGAGGACATCTGCTGCTGGTGATTCTGGATCATCAGGTTATGAGGATGTCATGATTGGCTGTCAGGAGCAGATGATGTGGATGACTGGGGAAATTTAATATTTTAGAGCCATAGTTGACTTCGTAATTGAAATCGTGGAAAACAAAACTGAATAAGGGGGACTACTGTATTTCTTTAAGGGGTGCTATTCAGCTATTAGTACCATTGATTCAGATGTTTACTGAGCATCTACTATATACCAGGCACTGTTCTAGATGTGGGATATAGCAACGAACAAAACAGGCCAAGCCCCAGCCCTCAAAGAAGGATGAACAATAAAGGAATAAACGAATACATGATGTAAAAGAAAGCAATGAAAATGCAGTGGCAAGTAAGCAAATTTAAATTACCCTCTCCCTCTTGCTCCAAAATGTTGTAACCCAACCCTTTCTAGTTACCTTTGGCTCTTGTGGTTGGCATAGCTTGTTACCCAGGACTGTAATCAACTAACTTGTAATTGTTAATGGCACCCCCTTTCATTCTCAAAAGTGGTTAGTCTTGGAGGAGAAATAATGTGGTCACCCTACTTAGCCCACAGTGGATTAAAAAACTGACAGTCTGAAGGTTTGCAAACACTTCTGTAAGAGTAACCCTACATTCAAAAAAAATTGCTATGCACAACAGGTGCAGGGCTAGACTGGAGATATAATGGGAGGGGGTGTAGGTGCACAGTTCCTATTCTCATGGAACTTACAATTTGGTGAGGAGGCAGAATCTAATAATCACACTAATAAAGATATAAACAATGATAAGAGCTATGCAAAGAGCTATATAATGCCAAGAGGGGACCTTATGTGGCTGGCTTGGCAAGCCATGAAGAGGTTTTGGAGACTTGAAGAGTGGAGATGGTTTAAAATGGCAAATTCTCTCACAGTTCTGGAGGCCAGAAATCTGAAATCAATGTGTTGGCAGGGCCATACTCCCACTGAAGTCACTAAGGGAGACTTCAGTCTCTGGTGCCTCCAGACACTCTTTGGCTTGTGGTTGCGCACCTGTAATCTCTGCCTCCATCTGACATGAACTTTCTGTGTCTTATAAGAACACTTGTCATAGGATCTAGGGACCCCCAGGTAATCCAGGATCTCATCTCAAGATCTGCAATTATATCAGCAAAGACCCTTTTTTCCAAATAAGGTCATATAAGGGGAGTTAGGACTTGGACATATCTTTTCTGGGACCACATCATTCAATCTACTACACCAATCTTGCTGAGAAAAGAGATTTGACTTGATAGGAGGTGGCAGTTATTAATACACCTATTCCCTGACATATTAAGTTAATATATATATATATATATATGCATGCTCATATATAGATTTTTTTTCAGTAGAAGCATTACACTCTGATATTTTCTTTCTTCATACCTTACATACTGGCAGATTATTTTTAAAATGCTTTTTATAATTGGAAAAACCCTGCAAAGCTCTTTACAATTTGAAAAAAAAAAAGGCTTTTGTAAGAGTATGTGAAAAGACTTACTGTGGATTGGTAGTGAGTTTTTTTCTGTTCCTATTGATGAAAGTATCTGAGGAAAGGGTATTAAACTGGAGGGAGGCTCAATTGAAAACTTTAAAAGTAGCTGGAATTGATTTAAAATAAGTTGTGGAAATAGTAACTATGTGAAGAAATGGATGTGTTCATTAGCTTGACTGTAGTAATTTCACTGTATATCAAATCATCATGTTTTACACCTTAAATGTATACAATTTTTATTTAAAATAACAGGTAAAATATGTTGTTGAGCCAAAATATTTATGTTACATAAAAGGGTATGCTCTGTTTCCAAATCTGATTTGAGGCAGCCAAGTGCAAAAAAGTGTAAGTAAACTGCTTTCTAGTTGGAAGACCTGAGGAGGGACATTGTCAGGTATAGGCAGCGAAAGAATGTTATGCAATGCTCAGCCTGACCAGTATCTTTACCAGGTCCTAAAACCAGCTGAGATGAGTAACTAATGAAGCTGTTTTTTAGGTTTCCCTTGACATTTATAGAAGCAGGGAGCTCTTCCCTTCTGCAGCCATCACAGAGGCACCAGTGGTCAAAGTGAAGTTCAATCCCTTTGTGACTTTTGACTGGTGCAAGAACTGTAAAAGGCATTTCAGTGTACCTTCCCACATTCACAGGAAGATTATCATCTGTCTTCTCTTTCCAAAGAGCTGAGACAGAAGTACAATGTTCAGTCCATGCCCAACCAAAAGGATGATGACATTCAGGTTGTGCGAGGACATTACAAAAGGCAGCAAATTGGCAAAGTAGTCAAGTTTACAGGAAGAAATGTGCCATCTACTTTGAATGAGTGCAACAGGAGAAAGCTAACAGGGCAACCGCCCATGGAGCATTCATCCCAGCAAGGCGGTCCTACGCTAAAGCTGCACAAAGACCGCAAGAAGATCCTTGATCATAAAGCCAGATTTTACCAAGCAGGAAAGGAAAAGGGTAAATACAAGGGAGAAACACTTAAGAAGATGCAGGAATAAAGTAATTTTATATATAACTTTCATGAAAAACTTAAAGTGAAAAAAGAGAAAAGAAATAGGGAAGAGACTGAAGTCAAGACAGAATACCCTGTTTGTCAGGGACATAATCCCGTTTACCCTATTCACAAACATTCTTATTTATCCTAAGTCCTAGAATTTAGTGAGATGCCATTTAGTAAAACTGTCACTTTAATGAATCGCTGTTTGAAGGCACTAAAGGGTACCCACAGGCTTTGGAGAGTTGATGTTCTCTCTAAATTGCCAGAGAATTCCCAAAGAGTTTACCACTGGCAAAATCTGACAATTGTTTAATAACTATATTCCCTTTTTCACATCAGAATTTAATGTACTGTTCTCTGCAGTAACTTCTACTTCCTTTCCACTTAATACTTTTAAAAAAATTACAGTTTATCATCACTATAATAATTATGTGAAATGATGAAGGTGTTAGCAAATACTACAGCAGTAATCATGTTGCGATATATAAATATCAAATCAACAGTCGTACAACTTGAACTTACACCATGTTATTATCAGTTATATCTCAATAAAATATAAATAAAGCAAAAGTACAATCTAATGCTTCTTACTTTTTCCATGTAGAGATAGACTCCAACTGGAAAATATTTCAGGAAAATGGGTAAGGTTCTCATCAGAGACTACCACACTTCACCTCACTTTTCAAGAATAAATAGATTTTAAATCTTTCATCAAAATTACAGTTCCATAAAGAATGTAGTAAAAGAAAATCAGAACCTTTGTCAACTTGTTAAAACTTGTCTTAGTGGACGAATACTTTGAAATCAGTAGTCTATAAGTTATGTTGAAAATAGAGGCACATATACATCTGCTTCTAATGTTTGAACCTTTACTCCCAAGTCCTGTCTCTGGGGAGGTTGCTGAGAGCTAACTTATCATTTAGCATCTGAGCACTTAGGCCTCGCCACCTCATTCTCCATTGCCCACTTTAAGCCAGCTTCCTCTTCTATCCTTTCAACACTCTGGAGCATCTATTCCACATGGCAGAGAGAAGAAACACAAAGAAATTGGCTAGAATTTACATTTTACATGTTTTTTTCATGATTTTTCTCATGATTACATGTCTATGAGACTTTTAAAATTAATGTTGGTGTTAAAGTTTTACATTTCATCAATAGATTTTGGAGAAAAAAGTTTGGAAGAAGAAAATTATTGTTTTTGGTTTATTCGTAAAGTTTAAAATTCAACAGTTCCTGGTGCATAGTAGACCATCATAACTAATACTAATTACCACAGATAATCAAGAGATGCCGAGGCTGGTTTGTAAGACTGAGCAACACATACTTGTTATTCTAAAGCAATCCTATAGTACATTTTCTTCCATTTTTTAAGGGGATCAAAGTAGGCTGATCATCAAGTCTGTAATTAAGGAGTCAAATCATGAAAGACTAGTATATTTTAATCCAACTAACTAGTTTTGTTTTTGACTGTCACATTGGAGAACTAGAACTGATTGGAAATTAAATTGTATTTGGGTATGTATGAGCATCTTAAAATTTGTGTGATGAAAAGTGCTCTGAAGATATAAATTCAGGATTAATGAAGTCACCTGATAGTGAATATCATTTTATGCTGTGAACTCCCCGACAGATGGTGCTAGATCTCCTCAAGTGAGAGCTGCTCTGGTCTACCCTCTCTTAAAGTGTTCCATGCCCCTGAAGGTGAAGAGTGATGTGACTTGTATAGGATGTGTTGTAAACGTTCTTCCGTTGCCCTGAACTTTGGTTTACTAGACATCATTTCACACAATCCAGTTGGAGAATCTGTGATCATATCCTCTTGTGAGTTTGATTTCTCCCACTGTAACTATAGGAAATAATTTAAAAGGTCATTTATATGGTAATAACCGATATTTATTACCATTATTACTAGTGTCATATTTAACTTTTTCAGAAAAGCCAGCTTAGAGACAGGCTGTCACTAAAAAAATGACACTGGGTCCTATAAATTTGGAGGTGGAGGTTTCTTCTAACTTAATTTGACAACTGTTCAGTGATGATGTACTGTATGTTAAGCACAGCACTAGGAACTGGCAAAGAAAAAAAGAAGTTATGGCTCCTAATTCTGAAGGACCTATTTCCCAGACTTAAAGTCATTTCTATATATCCTACAAGATTTTTGCCATAATGATGTACTAATATGCTTACAATTTTCCTTTAAATTTAGCTCACTTTTATTTTAAAAGAAAACTTTATCACCAATATTAATTTTAAAAGTCTCATAGACATGTAATCATTAGGAAAAGCATGAAAAAAACTGTATAATGTAAATTGTAGGCAATTTCTTTGATCTAAAAAGTTTCAAAGCCTGAGAACTGCTCTCTCTTTTAAAAGGGAAATTAATTACACAGCAAAAAGCTGTTAAAGCCATACTAACACCAAACTAAAAACTTTCTTCCTAATGTAAAAGAGGAATATGCTTATACTATACAATTCAATATTTAGTACTGCATCAGGGTAACATATGTAGTGATAGTACCGTCATCAATAGTAAGCGTCCTACACTTTGGGAGACATTCTAGCTGGAGAGACACACATGTAAACAAACCACATTATACAGTTCCGTTAGTGCTACGTAAAGACATTTCAGAGTACTATATAGGATATGATGGAAACAGATTAGTTCTCTATGGGGAAGTTATTTTAGAGACAACTGATATTTGCACTATTTATTGAAGGATGAATATAAATATCAAGGAATGAAAAAAAAAAACCCAAGGCATTTCAGGGAAAGTGAATGAGAGGAGCAAAGGCACAGTGTGCTGGGACTAGTATGGTACATTGACATCTAGGGCAAAGAAGAATGAAGGCTAACCCAGTGGGAATGGAGATCAGCAGCTAAATTCTGAGAGGCTCTTGTACGTATACCATGCCAAGGAGCTTTGGCTTAATTCTTTTGGTAATGGGGATCCATCAAAGGTTTTTAAGATGGGGATTATGATCATATTGGTGTTTTATAAGGATGATTCTGACAAAATTGAGGATGTATTGGAGGAAGTACAATACAAGCAGAGACTGGTACAAGCAGATCAATAAAAAGGGACATAAGGTTCTTGCAAGTGACGTATTTTCTCTTTAAAATGTTTCTTGAGAAAGACAAATATATAATCTCACTTATACCTGGAATCTTAAAAAAAAAACATAGCTTATAGTTACAGAGAACAGATTGGTGGTTGCCAGAGGCAGGGGTGGGGGTGGGCAAAATGGATCAGGCTGATTAAAAGGTACAAACTTCTAGTTATAAGAAAATAAATCCTGGAAATATAATGTACAGTATGGTGACTATAGTTTACAGTACTGTTTTGTATAATTTAAAGTTGCTATGAGAGTAAATCTTAAAAGTTCTCATCACAAGAAAATAAAAATTTGTAACTATCTGTGTTGATACATGTTAACTATTATAATCATTTTGCATTATATATATTTGATATATATATCAAATTCTTATTTTATACAGTAAGTACTCAACATCCATAGGTTCTGCGACTTTAAGTGAAACAATGCACAACAAAACCAGTTTTACCATAGGCTAATTAACATATACAAGAGTTAAGTTCCTAGGGCATCTCATTAACACTATAACAAAACAAAGTTGATTGAAACAAGGAAATAACGCTATTCCAGGACCTGCTCTACATTTAAAATTAACACAACATTATATATATCAATTATAGCTCAATTAAAAAAATTTCTTACCTTTGTCTACTGAAAAGGCTGAGAAACAATGACTAGTCTAGTGCCATTTGGCACTCCTAGAGCCCAGGCTATAGTCTCCAAATATCATTTTTTCCCAAAAGGAATCATGACTTTGGAAAAATGAGCAATGCCTCATCTGGGGCAGGAGACACATGGGATAAGCCTGGAATATCTTGTCATATCAGAAATAGGACTTCTGGCCAAGAAGGAGGTATAGGTAGAGACACTTTGCTTCCTCGCACAACCAAAAGAAGGTCAGCAACAAGTTTAAAAACAAAAAACAACCAGAACTGACAGAAAATCAAACTGTATGGAAACCCGACAACCAAGGGGTTAAAGAAGAAGCATTCATCCAGATTGATAGGAGAGGCAGAGACAGGCAGCAGGGGTAGAGAGAAAGCATGGTGCAGTGAGGGACCAGGCAGACAAAGCAGCAGCTGGTGGTCCGGGTGGTCCCACATTTGCATGCAGATAAACTAGGAAGAACAACTGGGGAGAGAGATAGACCACGCAACCCAGGATTCCAGTGTGGGGAAAGAAAGCCTCAAAACCTTTGGCTATAAAAAGCTGTGGAGGTTGCGGCAGCAGGAGAAACTCCCAGCCTCACGGGAGAGTTGGTTGGAGAGACCCACAGGGTCCTAGAACATAGCAAACCCACCCTCCCAGGAATCAGCACCAGAAGGGCCCAATTTGCTTGTGGGTAGCAGAGGAAGTGACTGAAAGCCAGCAGAGAGCAGAGCAAGCTGCATTGTTCCCTCTTGGACCCCTCCCCCACATGCAGCAGCAAAATGCTGTGTCGTGGGTTGCTCTGCCCTGGTGAATACCTAAGGCTCCACCCCTTACTATGTAACATGTGAGCTGAGACCAAAAAAAAAAAAAGGCCCAAGTGAAAGAACAGATCAAAGCTCCAGCAAAAATACAACTAAGCAACAAATAGATAGCAAACCTATCAGATGTACAGTTCGAAACACTGGTAATCAGGATGCTCACAGAATTGGTTGAATATGGTCACAAAATAGAGGAAAAGTGAAGGTTATGAAAAGTGAAATAAAGGAAAATGTACAGGGAACCAACAGTGATGGGAAGGAAATTGAGATTCAAATCAACGGTTTGGACCACAAGGAAGAAATAAACATTCAACTAAACAATCCAAAAGAGAATGAAGAAACAAGAATTCAAAACAATGAAGAGAAGCTTAGGAATCTCTGGGACAACTTAAATGTTCCAACATCTGAATCATAGGGGTGCCAGAAAGAGAAGAGGAAGAGCAAGAAATTGAAAACTTATTTGAAAAAATAATGGAGAACTTTCCCATCTGGCAAAGGAAATAGGATTCCAGGAAGTCCAGGAAGCTCAGAGAGTCCCAAAGAAGTTGGACCTAAGGAAGCACACGCAACAGGACACATCATAATTACATTACCCAAGATCAAAGATAAGGAGAGAATCTGAAGAGCAGCAAGACAAAAGGAGACAGTCACCTACAAAGGAGTTTCCATTAGACTGTCAGCTGATTTCTCAAAGGAGATCTTACAGGCAAGAAGGGGCTGGAAAGAAGTACTCAGTCATGAAAGACAAGGACCTACATCCAAGATTACTCTCTCCAGCAAAGCTTTCATTTAGAATGGAAGGGCAGATAAAGTGCTTCCCAGATAAAGTCAAGTTAAAGGAACTCATTATCACCAAACCTTTGTTATATGAAATGTTAAAGACACTTATCTAAGAAAAAGAAGAAGATTAATATGAATAGTAAAATGACAACAAACTCACAACTATCAACAACCGAACCTAAAAAAACAAAAATAAAAATGAACTAAGCAATCAACTAGAACAGGAACAGAACCACAGAAATGGAGATCACATGGAGGGTTATCGGCAGTTTGGGGGATGGTGGGAATGGGGGAAAAGGTGCAGGGATTAAGAAGCATAAATAGTATGTACAAAATAGACAGGAAGAGGTTTAGAATAGTATAGGAAGTGGAGAAGCTGAAAAATTTATATGTACGACCCATGGACATGAACTAAGGGGGAGAGAGGGATGTGGATGGGAGGGGGACACAGGGTAGAGGGGAATAAAGGGGGGAAATGGGACAACTGTAATAGCATAATCAATAAAATATATTTTTAAAACTTCAATGAGATACTAAAAAAAAAAAAGACCAAGAAGTTTGAGAAACAAATCCACAATGAAGGTCGTTATTAATCATGGTTAATAATGGTGTGCAATAGTCAAGGTGTACACATTGAGTGAGGAATCTCTTTAAAGACCCTCAAACACAGGATTAATTCCAAGATCAAAACATTTTATCAGTGAGGGTAGGGAAGCAATGAAAGTTCTCTTCATTTTCCTGAACCATATGTAACCTTAGGAGAAAAATATTCTCAACCAGCACAAGCAGGACTAACTCCTTACTGGGTTGTAATATACAAGCCCTAGGGAATCCGGGCAAAGGCAAGGCTTCTCTGCAAGAACCTTACTGTCTTCATTTTCAGGAACAGCTGTGGTCAGCAGAGCAGCTAATGTCACTGCCAAGAGGGAGGGAAGCCAAAGGAAGCCTCAAGGAACTGAGTACTAGAACGTTCCAGGCTTTAAAATAGCTGTTTTCACCTTGTTGGCCATTTGATGGTATCTATACCAAAGTTAAAAATGAGTGTAATAAAACCTAACCCAAAAGGAGCAAGTTTTTGTCAGACATTTTTCCTTAATCCTTTGTTTTTATTTTTGTTTTTTAACATATTTTAATTACAGTTGACATACAATATTATATTAGTTTCAAGTGTACAAATAGCGATTGGGATATTTATATAACTTACAAAGCTTTTACCCATGTAAGTCTACTACCTAGCTGACACCATACATAGTTTTGACAAGATTATTGACTATTTTTCCTATGCTGTACTTTCCATCACTGACTATTTTTATAACTGGCAATTTGCGCTTCTTAATCTATTTCAACTTTTTGACCCATAACCCAACTCCCCTCCAGTCAGGTAACCATCAATTTGTTCTCGCTGTCTATGAATTTGTTTCTGTTTTGTTTGTTTATTTTAAAATCATATGGTATTTGTCTTTCTCTGTCTGACCTATTTACAAAGCCAACATAAGGAAGCAATCTAAGTGTCCATCAACAGATGAATGAATAAAGAAGATGTGGTACAAATATACATGCAATGGAATATTACTCAGCCACAAAAAAGAATGACATCAATCCCTTTGTTTTTGTTTTCCAGAGTTTCTTCCTCATCTTAAATTTTTCCTCCCTAGTCACTCACTGAGGTGGTTTAATTCTCCTCTGGGTCATTATGCATAACAGGTAATGTAGAAATGCACTTTCCTTATCTCCTCCGCTTTCTTTATCGCCACCTCTAGTCTCTCAGATGGCAGGTGTCACCTCCTCTTGACATGACTATCACACATCCATCAACTTGCCCCAGCTGTCCCATTGCCCCTATTTTGTTTAATGACTTTACCATCTACCCAGCTGTTCACACTACAAACCTCAGGTATCTTTCCTCCTTTCCTCCATCATGTCCCCCTCCCCCAAACACATTCATCAGGCATGAAGTCTGGCTACCTCTGCCTGTGGGATTTCTGGGATCTTGGGACTTTGCAGGGAACTTCTACCATGTCTCAGACCAAAATCTCTCTGTTTCCAATTCCTCCTCCTTGTGGTCATTAATTATTCTTCCAGAAGAAAAACCTGGTTTTACCTCTCTCTGGCTGATATAACATCCAATGATTACCCATTGTCTAAAGTTTAATTCCTTAATAATGTGTACACGATTTCTCTATGTCTCTTCACCCCCAATCACAACTCACCTTTTGGCTAACCTACTCTCTTAGTTTGCTGCTTTCAGACAAATGACAGCCAGTTGTTTTTTTGTGTTTTTTTTTTCAAGACATTAACCCAGAAGCAATTTCTTAAACACGCTATCTAGTAGATGGTATCTGTTAGAGAGATGTATGTCTGGAGATACTATTGAATATCTGGGGGTATAGGGGACAGGCAAGGGGGACAGACTAGCTGTTAAGGGCTAGTAAGTACCCTAAAGTGACACCATATTTGCCTTGCTCTGTATGCTGACAGTGGCAGCCCCAAAATCATGTAGTGCCAGGTAGTGGTCCTGGAGAAAACTGTTCAAGTTGCAAATATTTTTAAAATGGAAAGATAATAGGAAAGATTTGTGTGTACTTTTGGAAATGTTTTCTTTATTCTGTTTTTGAAAGCTTTAATGTAAGGGTTTGGTTTTGTTTTCCAGTGAAATATCTGCATTATCCACATGGATGAAATAATTTTAATGCTTTTTATTCCTTCCCCACCTCAGCACTTTCTTTGCCTTTGCTCTCTCTTAATTGTCTTCACTTTATTTTTCACTTCATTTCTCTTTCTGTGTGGTCAAAGTATTTTTTCTTCTCATTTAGGTCATGCTTTAACAGTCTGTGTTGGGGATTTTATTTTATTATATTATTTTATCCTAACTAAAATAATATAAACCATTAAAATGATTTAAAAAAGAAATACTGATCATGCAAACGGTTCTCCAATAAATGAAATTCCAAACCTAAATAAATAAATAAATAAATAAATAAATAAATAAATAAATAAAATAATATAAACCATATCTATCTGTTGTTTTGCCAAAAGGACTTCTGTACCTGAAGTCCAAACTACTATCCAGCATCGTCTCATAAATTTGGCTAGTATATCTGTCACAAATCATGTTGCTTCCCCAGGGTAAATTCCCCAGGGTAAATCTTTGAGGTACTCTTCCCACCAAAGCACTCATTTGTCCTAAGTCTCCTCTTCTGAAAGCTGTTGAGTCAGTTGTGATGGCAGCTGGTTATTTGAGCAGCAAAGGAGGTATCTTTATACCTTAAAACCAGTCCTCTAATGAGAACTGTCTCTACCCACTGCCAACTCCACTCTGAAATGAAGATCAAAATTAACTTTTTAATACTCAATTCCAGCTACTGTGTTATTTTTTTCAGATATGGCAGCAGCTAAAGGAAGGGACACATTCTAATTTTTTTGTTTCTAGTAAAAAAAGTTACAGTTTTCTTTCACAGCAGTACAGAGTTAGACAGTTTTTATTAATATAATGGGTAGAAATGAAGGTAATAGTAAGAAATACTAACCTGACCAGATTTAAGAAGGTCATATGTCTAATACCAACAGCTTTCAGAAGCCAGTGTTTTTGCCCCTGAACTCCCACCGGTAAAGAACTGAGAAGTCTAAGGAGAAGCATAAAATTGTCTATGGGACAAAAGTGTCTCTAGGTAGTGAGCACAGTTGAGTGGTTAATTACTATTATTACTCAATCAGCTGCTGAGATTCAAGAAGAATAGTCAGCCAACAAATCTTTGTTGACAAGGAGGAAGGACTGTATCGCCACCATACAGGTTAGGTGCTGAGGAATACAGGGGAAAACAAGTTTAAAGACCAGAAAGTTCAAGACATATATTCAACAAATTGCCACAATTTGTTAAATAAATTAATTCAAGGGTGCAAAGAAATACAGTGGCCAACAATGGAAAACCAACACATGCATATATGCATGTGCACACACATGGAACAGAGCTTGAAATGAATCTACCACCTCGAGTGACAGCTTTGCTTGTTCATACAAGCGATACAAATAACAGCTTCTATGTGGAATTTACATGTACCCTTTCTCTATCTTTGTTTATAGCTGCTGAAAAGAATAAGCAAACATGTGTTCTACTGATGTCACAGATAGAGTTAGTTGTTGAAGAGAATTGATTTAAAATGAATAATTATATGTGTTCTGGTATGTGGCCACTGGGACCAGATTGGCTTCTGTTCTATATTCAGTCTGTCACTTACTAATCTGTCATCTTGGACGCTGCGCCTGCAAAGCAAAGATGAACAACCACATTAACAACCACATAGGTTGTCGTAAGGGTTGAGTGAGTTAATACATGTGAAGCACTTAGCACATGTGAAGTGCCTGCCATGGGGTAAGTGCTCTACAAATGTCACATACTGATTGGTTTTGTTCCTGTGGGCTTTTCTTTCAGCCAACTAACTGAACACAATAGTACTGAATCTCAATATTATTTTTTGAATAGGGGGTATTTCTGTCAGAAGTATGACAGGGTAAGATTTAATAAGTATAGGTAAGGGGGGCCAGAAATTTACCACCACATTTGTTGCCTTTAAGGATAAATTTCAGTTAGAGTGTTTACTGAATGACAGTAGTTTCAGATTTAGAATGTGACATTAACTCTGGTATTGTTAGCAGTGAAAAACTGTAGTAGGTAGGTAGTCCTCATGTATATTAGCTTTTGACTTATTTTCAGAAAATACATTTGTCTTATTATCTGAATATATTGTGTCCCATTTAACCTACTTGTGACAAATTAAGGAGTAAGATAGTAGAATAGGAAAAGCTTGTGGAAGCTTTTAATATGTGTGTTAGTACAAGAAGACCCTGGGAAAAGTCCCAGGACTGAGAATCTGTCTCCTTCAGCAGTAGGGAAAGAGGTGGCACCTTGCAGTGTGAAAATTAGGAGAGTTTATTAAGGGAAACTTACATTGAAGTGGGTCTTGGGTGGCTTCAAGGCAAAAATGGATCCCTATCCCACTTGCATGTGCCAGAAAATTACACAGGACAAGGTGAGCTAGTCACGGATACTAGCACATCGATGCTACCAGGTATGAAAATTACTTCACCTGCCTGACCAGGTCAGGACAATGGCCTGCTCCAGGAACCAGGACATAGCAGGAGGCAGGGGAAGGGGTTGTGGTAAATCAGGACGATCATGGATTACAATCAGTCAGTGTCTAAAGGGGAGTTTGTGGTAAGAATCTCCTTTCTGGCCCTGGGGCTAGCTCATGCATCACACTGAGGTAATGCCATGGAATGGTTGTCTCTCCTCCACAATGTGGAACACCTTAGAATATGAAGTTCTTCAGAGCTATTAATAGGCATGGCATCATGGACAGTTTTTCAGACTTTGTGCTTCACTCTGGGGAAAGAATTTGGCATCTTGAATTTCTTCACTGGGTAACTTAGAACCCAGTTATGTGAACACCAGCTGCACATATCACGTTACCTGAGTTCAGCATCAAAGGTATAAATGAAGCCAGTCACATGTTCTTTCAAAGCTACTGCTAGTCAAAACAAACATCCAAATAAAACAAAGTAGTATGAATAAGTACGGCCATAAATCTTTTTATTAGCTCTCTGGTTTGGGCTTTTAAAAACCTCATTTAGCTCTGACTGGCATGGCTCAGTGGATTGGGTGTCACTCTCGCAAATAGAGAAGACCTGGTGGGATTCCCATTAGGACACATGCCTGGGTTGCGGACCTGAGGTTAGAAGCCTGCAGGAGGCAGCAGATCTGTGTTTCTCTAGCACATCAATGTTTCTCTCCCTATCTCCCCCACTTCCCCTCACTCTAAAAATAAATAAAGGAAATCTGTTTTTATTTGCCAGATGGCAGAATTTTATGGTTTTATCAACACAAATATACAATGTGTACACAATCTGTCTATTCATTTTCTTCGCTGCACAGCCTGGCATTGGGATAGGTGATATGATGGTAGCTGGGCCGCTCTTTCCGCAATGGCATTGCTGCTCTTTGAGGAGATGTAAGTAGTCTCAGCACAGTAAGATTTGTTGCACATCAGCAGCATTTCAAGCTCCCTGACGTTGTGGACCAGGAACTTCAAAAAGTCACTGGGCAGCATGTGCTTTGTTTTCTTGTTGCTCCCATAACCGATGTTAAGCATCAAGATCTGGCCTTCGAATCTTCTGTGCACCCTACTGTCAATACCTCTGGGTTTGTGCCAGTTCTGCTTAATTTTGACATATGGTCTGAGTAGTGGTGGAGGAACTTCTTTGTCCTCTGACAATCTTGGGTTTCACCAGGGGTCTGAGGGCAGCCCTGATGAGAGATGGTTGCCACCTCCCTATACAGCGCGGAGGAAGAGAGAAAGGTGGCGTGGGAGGCCTGATGAAATTAAAATCTTTACCCCCCCAAAAAAAACAGTTTAAAAGCTCATTTAGAATACTCAGTTTTACTCTACTCAGACTATACTAGCTAATGCATGTGTGCTTACTATATTCCAGATGCTATGCTAGACACTTGCTATATTAATAAGTTTTTATTCTAATGAAAAAACTATACTTGCCACATGGACAAAAACTAGGTGGAGGCGTGGAAATGGGAGGGAGAAGGGAAGGGCTGGGGGGGGGGGTTGGCTGGGATGGGAGTAAAAGACAGAAAACTATACTTGAACAGCAATAAAAAAAAAGCTATGCTTTCAGCTTTTAAATAATACAGCAACCTCAAGGAGAAGAAAGTGGGGTCAGTACCAAAAACGTAAGTATATAGAGGCTAAAGTCCAGTGTTCTTTGTAGTTTTATGAACTGAAAACCTTGTAGAATTTTTTATTATTGTTTTAGAAAGGCCACTGGTCTTTTTCAAGGGACTGTGTTCCACTTGGTCTGTCTCTGATGTCTATTAACCAATGAAACCATTCTCATTCCGCTGCTGTGGGAAATAAACAATAATGGAAAAGTAGTAAGTTTACAGCTTCATTCGGTTGCCTGAACAGCGAAGGAGTAGGGAGAAGAGTTCCTCATCTTCCGGTTCTTCCCAGCGCTCCAGGTTCGCCCTCGGCCCCTTCGTCGGGGCGGAGCACCTGCGTGCGGTAGAAAGGGCGGACCCTGTCTCCCGAGCGGCTGGAGGCGGGGTCCCGGGGAAGAGGGACCGTCTCCGGCGAGAAGTGCAGCTGGCCTGCGCGCACCACCCGAGTTCTCGCGGCCTCCGGGAGCGTGCGCAGGCGCGAGCTGCGCTAGAAAGAAGCAATCTAGGTGGCAATCGAGCGGACTGCTGACAGATCACCAGCTTTGGGCACCATGGGCCCTGGAGAGGAGCAACCTGTGGAGGGGGGCGCCTGCGACGGCGCCTCTGAGTTGGAGCTGCTGAAGCTGCGCGCTGCCGAGCGCATCGACCAGGCGGCCGGCCGTCTAGGGGCCCTGAGCCACGCCATCTGGAGCCAGCCCGAGCTGGCCTATGGGGAGCACCATGCCCACAGCGTGCTAACGCGCTTCTTCCAGTGCGAGCCACCGGCCGCCTCTTGGATGGTGCAGCCGCACTACCACTTGGCCACGGCCTTCCGCGCTGAGTGGGAGACACCGGGGGTCCAGGTGTCAGAGAACCCTCTGCACCTGGGCTTTCTGTGCGAGTACGACGCACTGCCCGGCATCGGGCACGCGTGCGGCCACAACCTAATCGCCGAGGTCGGAGCGGCGGCGGCGCTGGGCTTGAAAGGGGCTCTGGAGGGCTTTCCCGGGCCGCCTCCGCCGGTAAAGGTGAGGGGGGGCCCGGACGTGGAACTCCCGTCACCTGGCCGAGCGGGTATCTAAATGGGAATGGAAGGACCTGGCGCGCATTCCGTGCATACCTGTGTCCTCCTGCCGCAGGACTGGTGTAAGGAACGGCACTAGGCGATGTAGCCTCGCCTGTGCCGGAAGGCAGAACCCTTGATAAAACTTCAGGACTTTCAGATCTAGCGACATTGCAGGTTTTGAGGTTTCCTCTTATGTTGTTGTAAAGAATTGTGTGTGTTTTCCTTTATGAAAGAACTTAGAATCCAGCCTTCATATATATATATATATTTGATTATGCTATTACAGTTGTCCCATTTCCCCCCTCTACCTGTTACCCCATTCCCTCATGCAATTCATGTCCACCCTAAGTTCATGTTCATAGGTCGTGCATATAAGTTCTTTGGTTACTCCATTTCCTGTAGTGTTCTTAACATCCCCCTGTCTATTCTGTACCTACCAATTTGTACTTCTTAATCCCTGCACCTTTTTCCCCATTCTCTGCCTTCCCCCTCCCAGCTGATAACCCTCCGAATGATATCCATATCTATGATTCTGTTTCTGTTCTGCTTGTATACTTAGGTTGTTTTTTCAATTCAATTGTTGATAGTTGTCAATTTGTCATTTTAATGTTCATAGTTTTGATCTTTTTCTTAAATAAGTCCCTTTAACATTTCATATAATAGTGGCTTGGTGATAATGAACTCCTTTAGCTTTACCTTGTCTGGAAAGCACTTCATCTGTCCTTTGATTGTAGATGATAGCTTTGCTGGATAGAGTAATGTAGGTTGTAAGTCATTGCTTTTCATCACTTTGAATACTTCTGGCCAGTCCCTTCTGGCCTGCAAAGTTTCTTTTGAGAAATCAGCTGACAGTCTTACGGGAACTCCTTTGTAGGTAACTGTCTGCTTTTCTCGTGCTGCTTTTAAGATTCTCTCTTTGTCTTTAACCTTTGGCATTTTAATATGATGGTCTTGGTGTGGTTCTCTTTGTGTCCATCTTGTTTGGGACTCTCTGTGCTTACTGGATTTGTATGTCTATTTCCTTCACCAAAATAGGGAAGTTTTCTTTCATTATGTTTTCAAATAAGTTTTTGATTTCTTGCTCTTTCTCTTCTCCTTCCACGCCCCTATGATTCGAATGTTGGCACATTTGATGTTGTCCCAGAGGCTTCTTAGCCTATCCACGTTTTTTTTTATTCTTTTTTCCTCTTGCTGTTCTGATTGAATCTTTTTAACTCCTTTATATTTCAAATCATTGAGTTGATTTTTGGCTTCATCCACTCCACTGTTGATTGCCTGTAAATTTTTTTTTTTATTTCACTGAAATGTAACCTTCATTTCTGCCTGGGTCTTTTTCATGCTGTTGAAGTGCCCAATGAGTTTCTTGAGCATCCTAATAACCAGTGTTTTGAACTCTGCCTCTAATGGATTGGTTATCTCCATTCTGTTTAGTTGTTTTTCTGGAGTTTGGTTCTGTTCTTTCATTTGGGCCATGTTTCCTTGCCTCGTCATTTTGGCAGCCTCCATTTTTGACAGCCTCCCTGTGTTTGTTTCTGTGTATAAGGTAGAGGTGCTTTGACTCCCTGTCTTAGTAGCATGGCTTATTGTAGAAAAGGCACCTGTTGGATGGGGCGGAGCCTTAGGTAATTGCCTGGGTGGGAAAGCCTGTGTGAACCAGGTTCATGGAGCCTCCAATGTGGTATCTCCTTCCTGCTCTGTGGCTGTGTGGGGGAGGGCTCAGAAAGGGGACAGTGCAGCAGCTGCCTGGCCTCTGGAATTTTGTCTAGGAGGAAGCTGTCCCCTGGCACTCACCCTGATGCCAGAAACTTCAGTTTTTCCCCATTTGCACTGGTGCACTTCAGGCTATTGCCATGGTGTACCCTGGTGCTGGAGTCCAGAAGGAGTGAGTCTGTAGGCCTTAAGTTGTAAGTCCATTGTGGTCCCTTTTAGAGGAGATGCTTGAAAAATCCTGAAATTTCTTCCACTGCCCCAACCCCCACTGGTTTTTACAACCAGAAGTTATGAGGACTTAACTTAGTACTGGAACCTTAGGTTGGGTGATCTGGTGTGGGGCTGGGATCCTTCTATCCCCGGAGGTATCCCTCCCTATTTTTATCCACCACGGGTGCCCATTTTCTGAATAAATGTGGTTGTCGGACTTCCAAACAGCTTGATTTTCTGACGATTCTGGGCAATAGTTTTTTTTTTTTTTTTTTTAGAGAGATGGGAAGGGAGGGAGAAAGAGATGAAGAGAAATGTCAATGTGTGGTTACCTCTTGTGCACTCCCAACTGGTGACCTGGCCTGCAACTCAGGCATGTGCCCTGACTGGGAATCGAACCAGCAACCCTTTGGTTCACAGGCCGGTGCTCAATCCACTGAGCCACACCAGCTAGGGCAAGGTGATAGTTGTTTTGTAGTTTAGTTGTAATTTTTGCTGTGGTTGTGTGAGGAGGCAGGCCAAGTATACTTAGGCCTCCATCTTGACTGGATCAGCCTGGTTTTCCTTAGGGTTTATTTTTGGTAACAGAGGCTGACACTTAATTTGCTGACTAGATTGTGTAATCCCTATTGGAAGTGCTTATCATAGGGGAATATACAGCCCCTTTTCACATTAGGCTCCCCAAAAATCTTTTGTTTGTGGCAGTTGTAGGGTATTATTGTCATTAAAACTACCAAACCTCTAGAAATATACCAAAAACAGGGAAGTGAACAAACATTTACTGCATAACTAATTGATCTTTCTGTTAATGTTTATTAAATTGTTTTAATAAATATCTCAGTTCTTTAAATAGGGAAATGTCCTTTATGTTTGTCATAGGGCAAGTTCAATCTTGTGTTACCGTTTTCCCAGGTGGTAAATTCTTTATTCTGTGAGCTAAAATGCAGTCGTCACCATTCAGGTTAAAGAAAAGACTAATGTTTTATTTTACTCTTTAGCCGATTTTTTCCAATACCAGTAACCTTTCACTTTTATCCTAACATTTCCATCTTTTGTGACTTTTTCTGTTTAGGTGCCTTCTCTTTTCTGCCCCTGGGGGTTTGTGTTTGAGTCTGGTTGGGTTTTTGTTTCGTTTGGGATGGGGCATCCTTTGCCATTGTGTGAAGGCCTGGAGAGATGTAGCTTTAACCGGGTTTATGATAAATTCAGAGAAGTCAGCAAGATTTAACTTGGAAGTCATCAGATACATGATCTTGAAAGTATATTAGTTGTTTATAGATCATTTTTCTTTGCTTTTAAAATTGTTTGAAGGAGTTAAATGTAAATATCGAAGTAAAATGTTTATTCTGCAACATTTTCTGCTGTTTGATTAGGTGTTTGGTGACCAGTAAATCTGCCTGGTTGAACTGTTGGAATCTAATTAGTAATGTTGTGTAATAGCTGGCTCTTTCTAACTGTAGTCATAAGATTTATTTAATGCTTTTCATAAAGGATTAATGAATTAAGTTCTTTTAATGAGGTAGTTCAGTAAGAAACAGGTCTGAACATCTGGTCCCAGCTCTCCCTGAAAACCTGCTCTGGGACCAAGAGCAGGAGTAGACACTTCACTCTGTGCCTCAGAACCACCCTCCCTAAAGTGATGATATGGATTGCTCGCCTACCTCTCATGGTTGTTGTGAGGAAAACAAATAAGTAACTGGGGACTTCCTTACAAATAAAGTGCTTGTGAATAATTATGTACATATACTAAAAGACTTAGTCAAGAAAAAGCTTTAAGAAAGGAGTCAAAGAATGGTGAGGAACTTAGTATATAGTATTTATCTTTTTCATTTTTGTCAGTAGTTATATAAAATTGAGTTGTAAAATTAGGAAAAGTTTCCTGTAATAGCTTTAGTACACACTTCACACCAAATTGTATAATAATGTAAATTAAAACTTGTGATTACTTTAGCACCATCGATGTATGCGGAGGCATTATTTAAGTGTCAGAGAACAACACATCTCTCCATAGTTAAGCACTGTAATGTAGACTGGGAATACACGTGCAAGAGATGCAAGGGAACTTGTTTGATATTTGCCTACTAGGGTTTTTCGTTGTTTTGTTCTGACACAGGTATTTCCTTCCAGGTAACTGTCCTGGGAACCCCTGCAGAAGAAGATGGTGGAGGCAAAATTGATTTAATTGAAGCAGGGGCTTTTAAAAATCTTGACGTTGTTTTTATGGCCCATCCATCCCAAGAGAATGCTGCCTATCTGCCTGATGTGGCTGAACATGAGTAAGTAATCAGATTGCAGTAAACTTCTTAGTGGAAAACAGACTACTAGAATACTTTAATATCTTTTTTTTTCTTTTAGAAGAACAGAAATTTATTGGCTCGTGGTTTGGAGATGTGAAGTCTAAAATCAGGTGACAGGGCCAAGGTCCACCTGGGACCCGTAGGGGAGGACCCTTCCCACCTCTTCCGGCTTCTGATAATCCCAGACATGACGTGGCCTTTGTCAGCATAATTTTAGTCTCTGTCTCTGTCTTCACATGGCTTCCTCTGTGTCTCTTCACACCATCTTTCCTCTATGTCTCTAGAATACTTTTATGTCTTAACTGGAGACTAAAACTCCATATTTATAGATTTAAAAAGTAAATCGAGCCCTGGCCAGGTGACTCAGTTGTTTGGAGCATCATCCTGTACACCAAAAGGTCTCAGGTTCCATCCCCAGTCAGGGCACATACCTAGGTTGTGGGTTCGATCTCTGCTCCAAGCATGTACCAGAGGCAACCAATCAATGTTTCTCTTTCACATAGATATTTCTCTCTCTCTCTCTCTTCCTCTCTAAGATCAAGTAAAAAGAAAAATATCCTCTAAGTGAGAATTTAAATAAATAAATAAGTAATACATAAATAAAGTGAATTGAAAGATAATGATACTATGTCTTATTTTCATTGAATCATATGCTAAGCCTCTTCCAAATGAGATTTCATATGATATTCATAATTGGGTTATTAAAATAGTGTCTAAAAGTATAAGAATAGCAAACAATATGTTGACACTTATGTTCTACTTTGAACTGAGAGTAATCTGGTTTCTGGAAAATAGCCTTTGATATGATTTGCAAGAGACAGCTTTATTAGACGTGGGAAGAAAACACACTTCTCTATTTTACTTATTTTAATTTGAATTTTTTTCAAAGAAGATAAATTCCTGAGCAATAATACAGAAACTGACTAGCCATGGATTTTAGTGGAATTTGACCATCTATGCTTTTCTGATGTGTCTGGTGCTAAATCCTGTTTTAGATTGTTTGCTATGTAGAAAAGCTCACTTTCTGGGGGTATCTAGGAGCATGCATTATTGAAGTGGTTTGAATTTTGTGGACCAGAATTTTCAACCACTAGGGCTTGTTTTTAGAGGGTACCTGTTATACCTGTTCTGGTATCTTTGTTGTTATCCCTGGGAATTGGTGCTGTAACAGTAGGAAAAATCTTTCAACTCTGGTTTCAGGAGTAGAGTACACTAGTACACCTCTGGAAAACCTTAGCGATCTAAAATCTCTGTCAGTGTCTCTGGCTAGAAGGAGCCTGCAGGTGCAGGCAGGATTCCCAGCCCATTAGCTTTCTAGGACTTAGGGTTAGGCTTCTTGGCCTTGATCCTGAACTCAGTCCAGGTGACCCCAGGCCTTTTCTTATCGTCTGGCTTCTTAGATTTTTTTTATTGGCCGTCTTTTTAGATGGAAAAGAGAGCAAGAACAAAAATTAAATTAAAAAAATTACTTATCTGTTCATCCTAAAAATCTCTAACAATAAGTAAGATGTCCCTGTTGACCACCTTTCCCACATCTAGTCCCTTTTCTAGAGGTAGGTATCCTTCCAGGGGTTTGGGGTGTATTTATGGACATTAGTAGGTACATGTATAAATTAAATTTTCAAGGAGGGTTTATACCCTGAAGTAGTCTGCTGAACAAGTTGTTAGTCTGGTTATTGCTTGTTAAAATTAAGCAATATGTCTTGAAAATCATTCCATATCATTTTGTTTGAATATATGCTTTTAAAGCCAAAAATACTAGCACTGATACAAAACATTAACATTTGTTTTCTTGTAGTTTATTGTGCTTTAATTCTGAACCATAGAAGAAATGTGCTAGAGTCATTTCATAAAGGATATCCTTTTGCATTCTATAAATTTATCATTGTTCAGTTAAAATTGCAGTTTCAGGGTGATGGTGATAAGATGGAATTAACAAATATTGTAAAATCTTAAAAATATATTTGGCTGCTCTTACATGTTTTTGTTTTTCTGACAGAATGTTTGGAATCAGTCAGGAAATACCATAAGCACATGAGCACTGTACAGATTCCTGAATCTAGCCCATTTTAAAAAAATAGAGTCAGGAGTGGCTTTTTATCATTTAAATGTGGGTACTACTAATCAGTTGGGCTTTAAAATACTTTCTAAGCAAATCATCTTTGTAAATAACTAATGTTCGGTCCTCTCACTAAACCTTTTTATTAAATTGTATCTGAGTAGTCAGACTGGTATGAGAACAATTTGAAGTTATCATTGATACCGGTATTTTTGGAACATTAATAAAATGTTAGTCAGGAACAACTGACTTAATACTGCAGTATCTTGTCATGTTAGTGTAATCTGATTTCCAGAGTTTGTCCTAATCCATTTCAAATCTCACCTTTCTCTTTTCTTGACCTTCCCCCACCCTTGAGACAGAATTATCTGAGTTTTTGCAGACCTTTGGTATAGAGCCATCACAATGAAGTAACAAGGAGATAGGAGTCATCTTTTTTGTAATTCTAGCACCTAATACAATATTGTATATTCATTTGAATTGAATTGTGTACAAATTTAATTTGTATAGGCAGTTGATTGATCACAGTTTCTCTTTTTCTCTCTTTTTTTGGAATGCCTTCTTTGCACCAGTCACTGTATTTTGTAATAAAATGGTACAACTGAGCTACATACGTTTCTATTATTGCTACAAATGATTTGCAACTAAAAATTCTAGCAGTGTGAATTAACTTGAGTGTTAGCTGGGTAATTCTTACTACTTGGATTTTCTTACTTCAGTGATTTTGAAGAAAGTAATTCCAGATGCTGTTTTATTTCCCAGTGTGACTGTGAAATACCATGGAAAAGCGTCTCATGCTGCCGCTTACCCCTGGGAGGGAGTAAACGCGGTGGACGCTGCTGTTCTCGCGTACAACAATCTGTCTGTGTTGAGACAGCAAATGAAACCAACCTGGAGAGCTCATGGTATGAATGTCTAATATTTTGTGTAATAGGTGATGCTCCATACACTTTAATACAGCGTAATTACTTAATATTTGATTTTTTAAAATTGAAAACATTTTATGTACTTAATATGAATATTCCAAAATATGTACACATTGTCAGAAATTGCATAATAGGATACTAGGAAGTTTGTCTATCTGTGGGTAAGAAGACAAGAAAGACAAACAGAAATGGAGCCCTGACTGGGGTGGTTCAGTGAATTGGGCATCGTCCTACAATTTGAAAGGTCACAAATTTGATTCCCAGTCAGGGCACATGCCTGGGTTGCAGGCCAGGTCCCTGGTTGGGGGCGTGTAAGAGGCAACCAATCAGTGTGTCTCTTGCACATTAATGTTTCTGTCCCTCACCTTCTCCCTCCCTTCCCCTCTCTCTAAAAATAAATACATAAATCTTAAAAAAAAACCAAATGGAATGGTCATTTTGAGTATTAGAAGTTAGTAGTTTTATGTAAAGACCTGTGTTGTTTCTGTGGTCGTTTCAAAATTGGAACTTGATTTTCCAGTTGTCCTGTCTCTGAATGATAACAAAATTTTGTCATTTCCTCAATTTAAAAAAGTTATAGTTATTGGTTTTATTTACTCAAGTGCTGTTAGCCTAAGTAGCATCTTTTAAAAATTATGTGTATCACCTTAATATAAATACAGTAATAAAGTACTGTCTTGAAGGTACATACAAATTTATTTTTAGTTTATTTTCTTATGAATTGGGAAATTATTATATTTCAATACTTTAATACCTATTTTTTACCTTACTTTGCTATAGGCGTAAATTTGTTTAAAACCACACTTTTACCAATCTCCTACATTTCTTTTAAAGAAATAAGCAGGAATATGTAAAAAATTACTTTTTAAAACAGTTCATATAAAATTAGATTTTGCATATCTATTTTAGTTATAATTTTGAATGGATAAATCTTCCTTCTTTGTGTAGGTTCAAATAAATGCATTTGTTTTAACAGTTAACAGTACTTAGTGATCTTTGACACATTGTTTTCTTCTTGGCATAAAAATTATTTTCCCAGAGCCAAATGCCTTTTAAAATGCTCATGGGATTCTTGAAGTACAAGAGTAATTATAGAACTTTATACCATCAGGCTTTTTTCTCATGTCAAAAGTTTATCAAAATGTACAATTGTCATATAAGCTACTGAAATAAAAGTATTTTCCAGAAGGCTTAATATAGTTGTAAAATTTCTAACACTTTTTTGTAGTCAGGAATCATAATTTCTTATAAATTCCTTAGAATAAAGTACATATAAACAATGATTTCTTTTCCTATTAGCCAGAAAGTATCACCCTATGGTATGTAGAAATTTTTGTTGTACAGTGAAATCTTTGATTGGTATATGTGTGAAGCAAATAAGTTTAAATTATTTTTTATGCACATATTGGCTAAAAAATGTTATGGGTGTATTTAAGCTTAAAGAAATGGTCTCCAAGCTCCAAGCTCAATTACAGTAATTTGGTTCTTTTTATAGGGATAATAAAAAATGGTGGTGTAAAACCCAATATCATTCCCTGTTATTCTGAATTAATCTATTACTTCCGTGCACCCTCAATGAAAGAACTTACAGTTTTGACCGAAAAGGCAGAAGATTGCTTCAGAGCTGCAGCTTTGGCTACTGGGTGCACAGTAAGAACTTTTTAGAGTTATTCTATATTAAAATCAGAGGTATATATGTGGGCTGGGATTGTTTATATTAAGTTAGATTAGCACCTTAGTTGCCTCTTTTTCACCTGGTGACGTCTTGAATATGTAGCATCAGTCGTCTGAGTGTCGATGTGAGTCTTTACTTACGTTACTCAGTGTGTGCACAGGGCAGACTGTAGTCATCTTATCACACAGTAATGGGAATAACTGATACTGCTGAGTAGAATTCCTGCCTTTTTGCAAGTTATATCTGTCCTTATTGGTGGTTATGCTTTTAGAATTGCTCTACATAGTTTATGTAAAGGAAATTTTGTGGCAAAATCAGCAAAAGCAATTTTTGGCGAAGATATATATATAGTAGAGACATCAATACTTAGGGCTTGCTGGAATGAGAGTTCACACAGACACAGAAATTAGTCAGGAGGTGTTGTTCACCTGCACCATGAAGTCAGGAACACTTGTGTACCAATTACATGTGGCACACAGCATGATAAGGTACAGAATGACGTCAAGTTTGCCCTGCGGGGAGCCAGCAGTCTAACTGGAGAGACAAGATCTGGATGCGTGCCTCTCAGCCTCACTGATTCTGTAACTTTTGGAAAGGTTATTTAATATCTCTTGGCCTCCATTTCCTCGGTGAAAAGTGGAGATAATATAATCTATTTTAGGGTTCTTCTGAGAATTAAATGAGGTAATGTTTCTGAAGAGTTAGGGTGTAACCCTCATACATAACATTAATACCTCGTTTTTCTCTGCCCGCATTAGACTCATTTGTTGGAGTAGGAGATGTACGATTTGTTCAGAGAAGCAGCAGTGTCTCAGACAGTAACAGTGATTCTCAGACAAGATACGATAAGTGTCCAAAGAGTAAAAGATTAAGCATTTACCCCTTGTTTATTTATAATTATGAATATCTAAATATTTATAAAATAAATACATGAACTGTTATCATTAGGTGGTATCTCAAAATACAATATTTCCTTAAGATGAGATTCATTGTTATTGGATTTAAATTTATATTTTAAATAGTCTTTAGTAACTTTTTATATTTTGGCTGACTTGTAATATCTGATTAGGTTATCATGGTTTCTAATTTACAAGGTCTGTTCAGAAGGTATCTAGCCAAGTAATATGAAAAACAGAAACATTTGCCCTAGGTGGTGTGGCTCAGTGGATTGAGCACCAGCCTGCAAACCAACAGATCACTGATTTGATTCTCAGCCAGGGCACATGCCTAGATTGTGGGCCAGGTCCCTCGTAGGGAGGACGTGAGAGGCAACCACATATTGATGTTTCTCTCCCTCTCTTTCTCCCTCCCTTCCCCTCTCTCTAAAAACAAATAAAATCTTTAATAAAAAAAATATTGAAAAAGATACAAGAAACATTGTACATAGGACAATAACACCTCAGTCCCCTTCAAAGTAGGCACCTTGAGGCCTCACACAGTTCTCCCAATCACCATCAGCTGCCCCATCGTATTTTCCTGAATCTCACGGATGATCTGAAATCTCTTCCCTTTCAAAGGTGATTTTAGTTTTGGGAAAAGCCAGACATCCCAGGGTACCAAATCTGGGCTATAGGGGTGATGGATCATCTGGGTGATTTGATGTTTCTCAAAAAAACTCTGCATGAGACATGATGCATGAGCTGGCATGTTGTTGTGATGAAGCTGCCAATCACCAGTTGCCCATAGCTGCGGCCTTCTGAATTATCCAAGTAGTTTCTGCAGAGGAATGTTAAGCCTAATGCAAAATTTGATGCAGCTCCGTTGCTCTACTTGCTCAGTCATTTTGAATGCTGCAGCCACACAGTACACATGCTCACTCAATGGATTCTACTCCCCCCCACCACTGACTAGTACAGTGAAGTCATCATTGTTCACTCATGCACATTCTAGTCCACTCTCCTTGGCCATCAGATTACATCAATGTCACACAAACTGTTCTCATTAACAATGACTGGATTTTTTCTAGACAAACCTTGTAGATGTTAAAAGAAATGTCATCTCTGATGTTTTATAAGTGGCTTTTGCTAATGTAGTAGGTATTATCTTTAGTTTGAGGGAATAGTGTCCATTTATTAAAAATTAAGACTAAATTTGTAAATTGTGAATCTTCTTTTTCTCAGAGTACTTTTACTCCTTTCAGACCAGGCACTGGTGTCAATATCAGTTTATGTGTTGAATATTAGTAAAGTTTAATGTCCTTCTTGCCGAGGCTACAGCCTAGAGCAGGGTTTGTCAGAGTGTGGTTTTTGGACCACCTGCATCCGAGTTACTTGGGAGTGCTGGTTGAATCGGCGGTTCCTGACTACCCCTACACCCTGCGTAGGTGACTGAAGTTGAGAGCCACTGGCTAGCAGAGCTAAGGGACATCATGTGGTTTGGTGCATACATAACAAAGGAAATAGAGTCCTGGGAACTCTTGTTACAGAAAATGCATATTTTTATAAGATAAGAGATTTGAGAGAGTTTATGTTCAGAAGGAAAGTGGACCCTCTTAACCCCTTTCTATTAAAAAAAAGATTGCTTGTTTGAAATTTAAATAGCGAATTTGAGTTTTTTATTTCAAAATATGTTTTTAATTTTTTATTAGGTAGAAATTAAAGGTGGAGCACATGACTATTACAATGTCCTTCCCAATAAAAGCCTAAGGAAAGCTTATATTGAAAACGGGGAAAAACTGGGAATAGAATTCATTTCAGAAGATGCTGCAGTTTTGAATAGCTCTTCAGGTAATAAAGTTCTTTATTGTGCTATTTGAGGAAGGGAAATATTGTCTTTTATTGAATGGTTTTATTTAACAGCTTTGAAGGTAGGGAGGTATTGCTGGTGTTTTTAACAATATTTTTCACAAATCTAATGGCTAGGGAAGGAAACTAATAAACTCTGTAGTGAATGTAGAATATCAAATGAGCAGATCTGTTTTTAGAAATAGCTAACGTACTTTTTCCTTTATATTCTAAATACTTTTAGTGTTTAAATGTGCTCAGTTCTAATTTTTTATTTTTCAATTACAGTCGACATACAATATTATATTAGTTTCAGGTGTATAACCCAGTGATTGGATATTATATAACTTAATAAATGATCACCCATTACAAAAACAGCTTTAAATAAGCTACTAAAAGGGAAAATAGAATTTCAATGCATTCTTACTCATCAATATGCAGTCTACTAAGTATTTAGTTATATGGAGTCATTTTCCATTTCTGAGAAGTAACAAGCAGCTATTAAAATTTAAATAATCATAAGTGTATTAGGGGTTATTTTAGATTTTTCTTTTAAAAACATTACTAATACATTTGCATCTTAGAGATTTATCTCCTAAAATATAATAATAAATGTTGATGAAGTAGGCTAAGAAAGACTTGATGATAAGAATGGGGTGCCACTGTCATTTATTAAGAGAAGGAGTTCAAGAGAATGAGAAGGTTAGGGTGTGGAGGGCTGGTATAAATTATTAGAATGTTAAATTTGAGATGCTTACAGGATTTCTAAGGGGAGCTGTCCAGTAGCCTATTGAATCTGGAACTCTCGAAAGATGTTTAGGTTGAGGATTTAGGAGTTGTCAATATCTGAAAGGTAATTGAAAGTAGTTTGTGAGGTTGCCAAAGAAACCCTAGGTATCAATCACTAACACTCAGGAGACAAGCAGAAGGGATCTAGAGAAGGAGACAGAGAGCAGTCACAGCAAGCCCGACAGTCAGGAGAGAGGGTGGTCATGGAAGCCAAAGCAGTACAGAATTTGTAGAAGGGAAGAAGCCGTACATCATGGCAGGTGCTAAAGAGAAAGAGATTGAGAAAGATAAGATCTAGCATCCATCTGACTAGCACTTAGAAATTCATGGATTGTCTTACCTTCCCAAGGATCTACTGATTTTGGAAATGTTAGTTTTGTGGTTCCTGGGATTCATCCATATTTTTACATTGGATCTGATGCCTTGAATCATACAGAACAATACACTGAAGCTGCCGGTAAGTGTTACTAGAAGTGAATGTTTTGCCGTGTGCTCTCTTTTTGTAGAAGTAGATGCCTTTCTGGTTGTTTCCTTTGGTCTATTATTGTTACATTACCTAACACCACCTCAGAAAGCACTGTATTGTGGGCAGTGGAGAGGCAATTTAAATATTGAGAGCTAATTTTAAAACTAATAAATTAATTTACAATAAATATGGAAGTATTTTAATTTATTTACTGTATGTACCTTTTAGGATCTCAAGAAGCTCAGTTCTACACTTTGCGTACAGCCAAAGCTCTGGCAATGACTGCGTTGGATGTGATTTTTAAACCAGAGTTGCTAGAAAAAATCAGAGAGGACTTTAAATTGAAACTTCAAGAAGAAGAATTTTTAAATAGAGTAGAATAAAAGGAAGATTTAGGAGCCACTTATGGATCATTAAGAAGTGGTAATGATTTTTTTCCTGTAATCTTTATTGATGAATGAGGAGGGCATGCTTATTTTTCAGTCTTCAAAGAGTCAAATTTCTCTTAGTTGAAAAGTGAGGCCATAGTGTGGAGAAAATACATTAACTTATAACTAAAATTAAAATTTTCACAAATTTATATTTGGTGGAATTGAGATCTTTCAGGAGCTGGTAGACGGTGCTATTTCTTAAACAGGCTGGATACTACACGGTATATCAGTGATAATAGTTTATGAATTCATATGTTATATAACTCTATTTCAAAAGATCCTGGAGATTTCAAGCCTTATATTCAGAATTGACACAAGATTTTTTTCTGGTATAGGGTGGTAAAATTGTTTTATAAAGTAGTTTCAAAGTTCAAATTCTGAATTTAGGGGAAGTTGATTTTGATGTCTGACTATGTTTGTTTTGATTTAAAGAATCTTTTCATTGATGATAAAAGTAGGATTTTAATCAGAAATGCTGTGGGAAACAACCAGAGACTCAGGACAAAGAATAAGCTTTAGTTTTACCATGTGAAGGAAAAATAAAATGTTCATTTTTTAAATATAATTAACCCTGAGGAGTGGCATTAAAATGATACTCCTAATTCCATATAACTGCAGTAGGAAAAATTATAGATACATAATACTGGACTCTTCTTATAAGGTGTCTGCTTGGTAGCCTAGTGTGTTCTAAGAGGACTTAATGAGAGAGGAACAATGCTTACTTACCTTCAATGTTAGTGACATATCACCACACAGGCTTCTGTTCAACAGCCAGCCTGTGCAGCCTGGCTGGACAATATTATAGTTTACCGAGTTCGGCGGGTAGAATTCTAAACTTCCTTAAGCCCTATGCTCGCCCAAACTTAATTTTAAAGTATTATAAGTTTTTTCTGGTTCTTATTTTAGTGTGGATTTCTTGAACATGATAAAAGAATATGAAAAAAGTATCTGGTAAAGCAAATATTTTAAGCTGTGAATAAAGCTTCAGAATACTTTATTTTAAAGGGAGTCCTCAGATTTGAGGGTAAATATTCCAAAATGGAAAGCAAAGGAGAGAAAAGTGATCATTTGGCCTCTGCTGTAAGCAAGTCACTCGGGTCCCTCTGAGCCTTCAGCGCTCTGCTGGGGAAGTTAAAGTAAATCACTTACTTACAGTCTTTTGCACCTCTAATCCCTAATAGTTTGGGGGAGAGTTGCTTCTTGGGAATTGTTTATCTTCTATGTCACGGGTCTGCAAACTACAATCTAGTTTCACAAGCAGCCTGATTTTATACAACGAGTGTGCTGAAAATGATTTTTACATTTTTACATGGTTTAGCAGGGGAGGGAGTAGGGAAGGAATAGAGACCAGATGATGTGACCTCAAAACCTAAAAATACATCCAGTCTGGTCCATTACAAAAAAAATATTTGCCAGCTCCTGTCCTGTATAACAATAAAACAAAACCTGTTTCTCTTTGATTTACCTCATACAATCAGACGCCCTCCTAGGCTAAAACTTCAAGCCTCTGAACTGAAAACACTGGGAAAGGGATGTAGGTGGCAGTGCCCGGACTTGACCATACAGTGCAGCAGTTCGTCCTCCTGGGCGTCTTCAGAAGTTGGCTCTCTTTTCACAGTTACTTCTGGGATACCCTGCTACCTTACCACTTCGCCCTAGTAAGCCAGTCGTCTAACTTTTCATCTCCGCTTTTGGAAATTGATCCTGCATGCCACATTTTGTCTGATTATTTATAATCTCAAAAAGTCATGGTTAGTGCATATTTTATATACAGGGGAGGGATCAACAAAGGCCTCAGGCTGAAAATTAGAATGTCCAAGACCTCTGGTTTCCTAATGGTCAATTGTACAAATTTCTCAACTGTAAGTTTTAAATTCTTCCACTCAGGAATGTGGTTTTATTTTCTAAAGCCTTGATAACATTGTACAACAGTGACTATTAACTGGTATCCTAACACACTAACACTCTCCCATCTTTTGTGAAGTATCACAAGTTAATTGTTACTCATACAAAGTATTCATATTTTTCTTGTGATTAGATTACTTTTTAAAACAAATTAGAAAAAATTCAAGATTAGCATTCTAGAGACTTCAGGTCAAGATGGAGGCATAGGTAAACATGGACTGCCTCCTCGCACAACCACAGAAAAAATTACAACTAGACTACAAAACAACTGTCATCCAGAATTGTCAGAAAATCGAGCTGTGTGGAAGTCCAGCAGCTGAGGAATTAAAGAAATCACATTCATCCAGACAGGTAGGAGGGATGGAGACACAAAATGGGTGGTCCCATACCCACCTATGGTAGATAAAAATCTGAAGGGACACCTCTGGAGTAAGGGATCCCAGCCCCATACCAGACCACTGAGCCTAGGGTTCCAGTGACAGGAAGGTAAGTCCCTATAACTTCTGGCTATAAAAACCAGTGGGAGTTGGGGTGGCAGAAGAAGCTGCAGGATTCTCAGGCATCTCCTCTAAAGGGGACCACAATGGACTTAGGACTTAGGGCCCACACACTCACTCCTTCTAGGCTCCAGCACCAGGGCAATAACTTGAAGGGTACCAGTGGCATACAGGGAGAAACTAAAGTGTCTGGCATCAGGGCAAGCGCCAGGGGACAGCTTCCTCCTGGACAAAACTCCAGAGGCCAGGTAGCCACATTTTCCCCTTTCTAAGCCCTCCCCCACAGAGACACAGAGTGCCACAGTGTATCTGAGATTCCATCAACCTGGTTCACACAGGTTGCCCTGCCCTGGTGATTACCTAAGGCTCTGCCTATCCAACTTACAGGTATACTTTTCTGCAATAGGTCATGCTACCAAGACAGGGAGTCATAGCTACTCTACCTGATACATAGAAACAAACACAGGGAGGCTGCCAAAATGATGAGGTAAGGAAATATGGCCCAAATGAAAGAACAGAACCAAACTCCAGAAAAACAACTAAACAGAATGGAGATAACCAATCCATTAGAGGCAGAGTTCAAAACACTGGTTATTAGGATGCTCAAGGAACTCATTGGGCACTTCAATAGCATGAAAAAGACCCAGGCAGAAATGAAGGTTACATTTCAGTGAAATAAGGAAAAATTTACAGGCAATCAACAGTGGAGTGGATGAAGCCAAAAATCAACTCAATGATTTGAAATATAAAGGAGTTAAAAAACATTCAATCAGGCCCTGGCTGGTGTAGCTCAGTGGATTGAGCGCGGGCTGCGAACGAGGCATCGCAGGTTCGATTCCCAGTCAGGGCACATACCTAGGTTGCAGGCCATGTCTCCCAGCAACCGCACATTGATGTTTCTCTCCCTCTCTCTCTCTCTCTCTCTCCTTTCCTTCTCTAAAAATATAAATAAATAAAATCTTTAAAAAAAAAACATTCAATCAGAACAGCAAGAGGAAAAAAGAATCCAAAAAAACATGGATAGGCTAAGAAGCCTCTGGGACAACATCAAATGTGCCAACATTCGAATCATAGGGGCGTGGAAGGAGAAGAGAAAGAGCAAGAAATCAAAAACTTATTTGAAAACATAATGAAAGAAAACTTCCCTATTTTGGTGAAGGAAATAGACATACAAATCCAGTAAGCACAGAGAGTCCCAAACAAGATGGACACAAAGAGAACCACACCAAGACCATCATATTAAAATGCCAAAGGTTAAAGACAAAGAGAGAATCTTAAAAGCAGCAAGAGAAAAGCAGACAGTTACCTACAAAGGAGTTCCCATAAGACTGTCAGCTGATTTCTCAAAAGAAACTGCAGTCTAGAAGGGACTGGCCAGAAGTATTCAAAGTGATGAAAAGCAATGACCTACAACCTACATTACTCTATCCAGCAAAGCTGTCATTTAGAATCGAAGGGCAGATAAAGTGCTTCCCAGACAAGGTAAAGCTAAAGGAGTTCATCATCACCAAGCCATTATTATAGGAAATATTAAAGGGACTTATTTAAGAAAAAGCAGACCAAAACTATGAATTAAAATGACAATAAATTTACAACTATCAGCAGTTGAATGTATAAAAAAAACTAAGCAAACAAGCAGAACTGAAACAGAATCATAAATATGGAGATCATTTGGAGAGTTATCAGTTAGGAGAGGGAAGGAGGAGAATGGGGGGAAAGTTCGGGGATTAAGAATTATAAATTGGTAGGTCCAGAATAGGGAGATGTTAAGAACAGGATAGGAAATGGAGTAACCAAAGAACTTATATGCATAACCCATGAACACGAATTAAGTGGGGGCTTTCCAGAAAGAATGGGTGTACTGGGTAGATGGGGGCATAGGAGGAAGATTGGGACAATTGCAATGGCATAATCAATAAAATATATTTTTTAAAAAGATTAGCGTTCTTTTGCTTACCTTGCACCTGATAATTGCCCTTGTTGAGAGAGAACAAGTTGGGGCGCTGTGGCTGGCATGCTGAAACTGGGAGAGCTGCACCAGTGCTGTCTGCCACAGACTGTGGTGAGGAACGAATATTGATGTACCACTAACATTTGGGTCACTGTTGAATGTCTGTAATGTTTCTTTTCAATTTTTGAAAAGTTCTGGTCCAAATAACGGTTTACTCATTGGAATATACCATGGAATTACCTTGTTGGAAAAGACGTTGAGAACTGATGGTCTAGAGTCTACCTACAAGTATAGTTTTTTTCAGATATTGATGTTTTTCATTATTTTACTTAACAGTTTTCAATGTAATGCAGATTTAAAAATAGCTATTTACTTTCTATGCACCAGTGAGTTAATTGAACTATATTACACTATAAAGTGTACATAAATACATAAATAAATGCTGGAGTCAAATTCTCACATCCTGAGAAACCGCCTATAACAAGTCTGTTATGCTGTTTGAATTCAGGAGAGTGCTTCCTTTCGTAGTGGTAGTTTTCCTGTTGGAATTCAGTTCTTACTTTACCCTCATACTCCAGTGGCATGTTGTCTAAATGATTGTGCTAAATTTTCTTATATGTTTGTTCTTGGCTTAAATTACTAGTGTTCATTGGCTGGTTGGTTGGTTGGTACATTTTCAATTAAATTTCCAAAGATTTTGAAAGTTAAAGAGCTTTCAAAAGTTAGGGTATAGGTGAAATTAGAGTATAGGTGAACAGTGTCACTTTTAGAAGGGTTATATTTAGCTCTTTATACTTAAGAGATGAGTGCTTATTTTTATAACGTTGACAAATGAATAGGACTTCTAAAATTTTATAATTTTGTATCTTGTTCTTAAGGAAGGAGTCAACTAAGTTTTTCTCCCAGAATTAGTTAGATTTAGTGAATATATATATTATGTTATTCTTTCACTGGATTATATATTTTTGAAGTCCTTTCTTTGTTTCAGGTACGCCAAATCCTGACTCAGTTGGGGGAAAAGGGCCAAGATGACTTAGTGCAAAGTTTAAAATTTTATGGTTCTTAAAATACTGAATTAGTTTCTGACCTCAACTAGAAGGCTTGGTGAATATGCTTGAGATCTTCGTTTTTATGGAAAAATGCTTTTATTACATACCTTTTGCAAAGCCTTCTTCTCAAATATCAACTTTTGGCTCTTGATGTTAAAAGGTATAACCCAAATTAATGATATAAATTTAATTACAGGTTGAAAATGTTTTCTCTTTAATGACTTAATTTTAAAAGCAGCCTTGAATGTGGGCTTATTCAAACAATCACGTGGTACTATAATAAATAACTAAGTTGCTATTTACCAAGTAAGATTAAGTATAGCGAATATTTAGCTTGCCTCTTAAAATGTTCAGTCTGCTTTTCAGTTTCAACAAACTTCTTTTTATGTGAACTACTCAGGAAATTTTTCTCTTTTAATTGCTTTTCCCTAAAACACTTATAAGAACTGGGACATTTAGAATAAACTAGAACATTTTCCTGTGTTTATGAATACTCGTATCAACTGAGTGTTTTGGTTCCCACAATCCTCAAGGATCAAGGACTATTTATTTATTATTATGCTGTATTGGTAGTTTAACTGTTACTTTTAACAGTGGAGTTCGGTGAGCATTTATTGAGGAGTACCTACTCTCAGCACTCCGGGCTAAAGGGAAGAGGAAGCTCTGGCCCATGGCCCCGGAAGCTGGTGGCTGGTGACACATTCTCATAAGATTTACGTCATCTGAACAACACTGGGATTCAAGGAACATTTGAAAGCTTCTGTCCTGGAAATTTTGAGGAAGTGTTTAGAAGATATTTAAAAATACTTGCTTGGCCAGAAAAAAATTGATATAAAAAGCCTTTTTTAAAGAGTGGTTGTCTTATTTTATAGTATGCTCTTTTAGAAAAAACCTTTCTGATAGTTTTTGTGTTTTATACATTTCTAACTTTTTTACCTGAAGCATCTCTTTAGTCGTTTGAAAAATGTCCTTCATAGTACTAACCTTCAAGCTATCAAAGCAAATTTTTATTGTAAAAGGAATTGATTATCTTTGTGCTAGCTAGCAATTCTGTAAGGCTGTAAAGTGTGATAAACTTACTTTATTTTTTTTTTACATACTCTAGCAAGTATTTTGTAATCTAGTTATGTAGTTGAGGGTGGTGCATTCTGATATGTGTGAAGTTAGTATTTTCAAGTAAGCAATTACTGTCAACTACCACCAGGTTGTAGTATTTTTAAAAATATTTTATTTTTAGGGAAAGGGGAAGGGAAGGAGAAAGAGAGGGAGAGAAACATCAGTGTGTGGTTGCCTCTCACACACCCCACACCAGGGACCTGGCCTGCAGCCCAGGCATGCGCCCTGACTGGGAATCAAACGGGCAATCCTTTGGTTTACAGGCTTGCACTAAATCCACTGAGCCACACCAGTCAGGGCAGTTTGTAGTAGTTTTAAAAATATTTTAAAATGTATTAAAGTGTGTATAAAAATGTAGAATGTTAATAAAAATATTTTATCTATTAGCAATTGTCTCATGTTTTTTTAACATCATTTCTATAATGAAAATATATGAAGAAAAAACACAGTCACCCAAATACACTGTTTTATGCTTTACTCATCAGCACCATAGATGTTGGTGTGTTTTTAAACTATAAATGTCATATTTTTCATATAATGAGAATTTTAAAGAACAATTCAGTCCTTTTGTTTAAAAATGAATGTTTTACTAGTGTCAAAAGCTGAAAAATACCAATGCAAATTAAACATAATAAGAGTTAAGTACGTAACTATAGTATTGAGTTTTCTTTAAAATATTTTTCAACTTTAAAGTAACTTCATATAATAACTCAAATGCAATAGTTTTTTAGATTCTCAAAATGCCTAAAGATTAAGTGCCTCGTATGAGAAAAATTACAAGTATCTATTTTTTTTTGTTTAAATTGTCTTTCAAAATAGAATCCAAATCTATTATTTTTTCCCAGTGATTAAAATGTAAGATTAGCTTTGGTTAGGTAAGTGTATTAAAGCATCCAATCACCTTAAAAAATAAACCTCAAGAATATAAAATGGAAAAGAATATCAGGTCAGGAATCTCAAATAGACAGGAATCTTGTTTAGGTTTTAAAAGAAAAAGAAACATTGCTCCACTGAGTGAACGAAATTGTATTTGAGAGTTTGAATTTTGATGTATTTGTGCTGTCACTAATACTTGACCTAGGATTTTGTTTAGCTCAAGAGAATGGAAAACAGTTCAAAACTTCATGTTTTCCCAATTGAGCTTAATTTATTCAAGGAATACCAAACTTGCTAAATCCAAGCATTGTGCTGCCAGTAGATCATACAGATTCAAGGTTGATAATTGCTTCGTGCCTTGTCATCTGACCTGACACATTCCTCACAGGAAGATCATGTGTTGTGGTAGGAGAACTTCAAAGAGTCTGATAGGCGCCTAAGTAACCGTTCACTATCAGGAAAGAGTTCAAGGTTTCTTACTGATTGTTAGAGGGGTATGATGCTCTTTGAAGAAGTAAACTTAGATGCAATTGAAACCTAAAGCTTTAAATTACTGTCCAAGCCCCATTAATCTCTGAACTGGTAAGGGGCACTAAATGTTCAGCCATAACATTTCTTCAAAGATGGAACAGTTTCATAGTGACTGTTTGGAATACCGTCCATAATCATTGGAAGGCTTTCAGCTCCTGCCCATGCAAAACCCACTTGGTTGGGTTGTGTGTTCTTAAATAGAGATACTTTGTTTAAAAAATTGTATACTATATAATATATATGGAAGAAATGTGATTTCTGTATTATATATATAATTTTCTTCTATACACACACACACATGGAGATTGTAATAGAAAATCCTAAGGAAGTTGCAACCATATCTCTTTTTTACCTCTAAGAATCTCCAGAGTTTCATACATGTTCCCCAGCTTCTGATGTTGCTCTTACCCCACCTGCCATCTGCCAACTCTTAAATTCTCCTGGCCTAAATATAATTTGTTCCATCAATCCAAGGTTAGACAAAAAGAAGGTAGGAAATAAAAGGGGAAACAAAAGCTTAGAAATTAATTCATAAAACAAATTTATTCTGAGATGCCAATAACAATTTTACTAACAAAATTTTTCTGTTTTTACCTCAACCATGTCACAACCATATTTATTACCTTTTAACGTATGGCCTAATCTATTCATTCCTTTTGCCGGATTGTTTTTCTGCATATTCAAAAGCATGTCCTTCATGTTGAACCCATTGCTGAAGTTTGGGTTTGTGGTTTTGTTTGTTTGTTTGTATGTTTAATAGTCTGAAAGATCCTTTTTGCACTGGGTTCATTAGCAGATAGCCATCATTGAGTTCAAGTTTGGCTGAGCAGGAAAATCTTAATCTGGCTGTGGCTGCTAATTCCTTCTGTGCCTCCTAAAGGATCTGTTTACCCTCTTCTGGCTTCCTGGAAAACCCATACAATCTGAAATGGAACTCTGGCAAGAGTCAGGAGACACTTGGATTAACTCTCCTAGGAAGTCAGAATTCAGACAGGTTAGATGAGGATGAGCCCTGGAATTTTAAGGTCAATAAACCTGGGAGTGAATGTCAGGTATGAGCTGAGAAAGACAATCTTGATAGTGAATAAAGCAATCACCCAGCAAGCAGTAAAGAAAGGTACTATACTGCCTAACAAAGATGTCTGAAATCTCTCATGAGGCTGAGCTGTACTTCGTTCTATTTTCTTTGTATCTGTGGGATTCTCCTGTATGCTCCCATTTCTTTCCCTCTATTTCTTTCACAAACCAGTTTGAGTGTGTTACTATTCCAAGCCATCAAATGTCACTAAACTGTAGTTTAATCCTATTTGTAAATGTTTAAAGTCTCAGAATTCTAGGCTCCTAAAGTAATTCAGGAATCTTGAATTATATGATGGTAACATAATAAAGTAAAGAATATTGCTTTCAAATCACCTTCCATTCTATATTGTTAATGTATGAAAGTTGTCTAGAGTGTACCAAAAGTATTTATCACAGTATTATTTTTTTTATCCAACATTAGGGGACAGATTGAATGTATATCCATAAAATGGAATGATTTCAATGGCTGCAAAATATAGGAAGTTTTTAGTAGGAAAATTGTCATGCTATGTTAGGGAAAAAACAATCAATTTGTATATAAAATATGATGGGAACCATATAAAAATGTGTAGAAAAATATGGTAAATAGTACTAGTTGCCTTTGGCTAACAGGATTATGAATACATTTTTTTCTGCTTTTTATAACTTGATGAACTTTACAAATTACTTCCTTCTAAAAAAAAGAAGGAAATAAATTCACCTCCCAAATGCACACTTAATCCCAGGTAAATCAGATTCATGCTCCATTAGAATTGAACATTTTTTAAAACCCAGTTGAGCTTTGTGGTGGAAGAATGTTTTTCAAATATTTCCTCCTATTTTGAGGACGTACTTGTGGCCTTTAAGCTGAGTGTGGTGGTTGAAAGTTGTAAACTTTAGCAACATCTTTAATATCAGCAAACCCGATAATAGCTGTTAATACATTGCTTAGCACATATAGTAAGCACGCAGTTTATGTTGAGTTGTTGAAGGTTTAAGTGTAGCGCATCACTTTTTATGAATGGTAAAGATAGATGGTTAAGTGAACCTAGTGCAGGACTTTGCTAACTTGAAAGATCAGGACATATGAGTATCCTAGGGACCTTGTTAAAATACAGGTTCTAATTGAGCAGGTCTGGCTGGAGTGGGCCTGAGATTCTGCTTTTCTTCACTTTCCTAGGCAATGACAATGCTGTTGGGATACTTTGAGTTGCAAGGACTAAATTGCATTTACCCAAGTAAAAATATGTGCAGTGATTACCCCAAAATGGAAATCTAACTTGAAGAATACTGTGGTAACTACGGTAAATAATGTTAAGGAACACTACTACGAAATGGGAAAACAGTTTTAATGTTGTACCTTCAATCTTTAGTTTTTAGGTAAAGCTACCAGATATATTTGAGTATAACCATGCTGTATTTCATAACTTAAAACCATTTTTCAAAGACTTAACTACTCGGAATGCCAAAGCCCATAACTATGTAGCTCAATTTACATTAAGTTGTAGTGATGGTATTTGGGGAAGAAGCCACAACATTAAAATTGATTTTTAAATAAGTATAGTTATTTGTAGATGCACAGTGTGAGGAAATGGTATCAATTTTGAGTAAAAGTTGAACATTTTTAGGGTTTTTTTTCTTATACTTGAATTTTTCTGGGCGTATCATTAGATTGGGCAATACTAAAGTTGACTGCTTTCTAATAGAAGTCTATGAAACCTACTGGAAAATTCCAAGTGGAATCCTATTAAAACATGCCCGAATGAGTTTTAAAACTTAACCTTTGTACAAAGGAAATCTTGCTATTGTATCCAGTAAAATTCCTTCAAGCACCTTCTGTACCTCTTTATTTAATCCTTATCAAATAGTTCCATTGAAGTCTCAACCTACAAAACTTTCTGTTTCCTTAGACTTCATCATTTTAGGGACACTGTTTTGGAATTACAGTCATCATTTTATCACTACTTGCAACAAAAAATATTTAATTTAAGATTATAATTGTTGCCCAAACCTGTTTTCTTGCTCTAGTGATCTTTTTCCAGTATTAATATTACTCTTAGCAATAAATGTCAATTAAATTTTTAAGCCTAAGGAAATGGTGTGAATTTGGGATGATTTACTTTTTGCCATGTTTTTACATCATTGTTTTTCCCTCTCTTATCTTTAGTTTTCAGAATAAATTAGATCTATAAAAGGTTTAAAGGGCTTTTATATATTGGAGAATCACAAAGTTTAGGTAGGTAGAGGAGTGCTTAATCCATGGAATGCCAAAGCAACTGTTCAGTTTAGCAGACTAGTCAAACTGTCAGAAGTTGTATAGATGTTGTATAAAACCAGAAGAGATTGTTGTGTTTGACTTTTATTTGGCCTGAACCTGGAAGTGCTATTTGTTTTCTTTTTCCCCCCTGCTAACTAGATATTAAATTTCATCAAAAGTTTAATCTTGTTCTTTTCCTTCACTGACTTCTTAGGCTATGTCTCTCAGAATGAGTTCTTTAGTGATTGATCATTGAAATGAAAAGCATTCTGTACTTGAAACATGGAGTCTTTAATATAATTACAGTTGACCCTCCAACACCACATGCATGGGTTAGGGGCACTAACATTCCCTCCTTCCCCCCACCCCACCCCGCACAGTAAAAAATCATGTATAATTTTTAACTCTCCCAAACCTTAACTACTAATAGCTTACTGTTGACCAGAAGCCTTACCAATAACATAAACAGTTGATTAACATAATTATATGTATTATATACTGTATTCTTACAACAAAGTAAGCTAGAGAAAATATTTTAAGAAAATTATGTTTCATCTGCTAGTTTTTTTAAATTGTCACAAATCTCCAAAAATTTACAATATATGGATTGGAGAAAATCTGTGTGTAACTGGACCCAGGCAGTTCAGACCAGTGTTGTTCCAAGGTCAACTGTATGTTGTTTTGAACAAAGTATTAAAACTTGCAAATCATGAAAAATGAAAAAGGTAAAAGTTCCCTTCATTTCCCATTACAGATACAAGGTATAGTTGAATGGTTGGGCACCTCACATAAGTTACTCTCACTTAGCGAGGCATGGACTTTATTCTCAAGGAGACTCAGTTATCTTCATTCAGTTTTCATGGTCGAGGCCAGCCAGGTGTCCTACAAATGCATGTGATTTTTCACAATGGAGACTGAGTGTGTGTGTACAGAGCTATATGAGCTACTTGAAGAAACCCACTAACCTCACCAATATACAAATTGTTTCTGAGGTAAACCAGAGGGCATTTACAAAATACTCTGGTCTCAAGAAAAATAAAAATGTTTATTTCCACACAAAGGTACTAATACTAAAATGATTGAAAGAAAATAGATGAAAATTAAACTCAGAACGTGGAATTGAAAAGTTAAAATATCCATTTATTTTGAGAGTTTTATTGTGATAGTACTAAAGTCAGCTAAAAATGTTACTCTAAAATTATTGATGTACATTGGATAATGTACTGTCTTATTACTGTAGGTACCGACATTTCCTGTATATGACAATACCTGAAATGCAGTTGTAATGCAGTTGTTCACAACGTCCAATGAAATTGCTCTTTCCGTGCATGTGTCAATGTGATCATTGTGGTTTCGTCCACACACAGTGCTGGGCTCCACGGTCAGACCAGCGAGTCCATGTTCCTAGAGGGTGGAATGCAGGCGCAGGCCTGGGCTTTGTGAGGGATTCTCCACTTAAAAAAAATGTGTCATACAAAAAGCTTATGGATCAGGAATTTGAAATAATGAAAGAAACTGGTCCTTCACCACAGATGGTTTGAGAAATGCAGATCTTGAACAGTATTACTTTTGAATGAATGAATGGGTGAGTGAATGAATGAATGAAAAGGTACCCCTGATTGGTTAAAAAAAGTCCTCATATTAAAGTTTATATATTGTGATGACTGTTTACTTGTTCAGTATTCGTTATCTGTAATAAGGTGAATGAGAATTGGGTTAGGAGTCAGTCAGCCTTTCTCAGCCTTTAAAATTTCCTCATTCAAGTTCAAATGAAATAGTGTATGTGAAAGTACTTTTTTGTAAAGTTGGGTTTTACAAATGTGAAGTTTCATTGTTACTAACAACTGTTTTTTATTCTTTCTAAAATCTAGCTTCACGTCTCTTCTCTATAAAATGTGAATTATAAAAAAGTAAAGAATATTGGCTAAGAATGTATAACACAGGAAGAAAATATTGCCATTAAGTAAAAGCTGCTCTGACTAACCCCCAACTTTCTCCTGGCTAACAATCTGTACATCTTTATGTTGGCCACATTTATCACAACAATGATAAGAAATCACCCTAGCTGGTGTGGCTCAGTGGATTAAGCACTGGACTGTGAACCAAAGGGTCACAGGTTCGATTCCCAGTCAGGGCACATGCCTGGGTAGCTGGCCAGGTTCCCATCATGGGGCATGTGACAGGCAACCTCACATTGCTGTTTCTCTCCCTCTCTTTCCCCTGCCCTTTCCCTCTCTGTAAAAATAAATAAATAAAATCTTTAAAATATACTTTAAAAAAAAGAAATCATCAAAATCTTGAAATGCCTTCTGAACTACCAGGCAGATAATAAGTTGCTTGATATAATTTTCAAGTGCATTTCACAGTATTTTAACTTATACAATAAATTAAATTGCCTTGGCTGGTGTGGCTCGATGGATTGAGTGCTGGCTTGAGAACCAAAGTGTCACCAGTTCAATTCCCAGTCAGGGCACATGTCTAGATTGCAGGCCAAGTCCCCAGAAGGGAGTGCAGAAGAGCCAACATTGATGTTTCTCTCCCTCTGTTTCTCCCTCCTTTTCCCTCTGTTAATAAATAAATATCTTTAAAAAATAAATTAAACTATTCAATATGGCCATATGGTACCTGCTTATTAACCAGACAATATTATTAAGCAAATAATCCTACTTTCTAGTCATGGCTGCAGAAGTTTATTAAGTACTTATACGGTGAGGTTTTCTCCAAAATTACCTATCAGAAAAGAAGGTACTTTGTGTGTGGGGTTTCTGTCCCTTAATCATACAGCTTTGACAGCAAAGGACTGCCTTGAGAAATCATTAGCATGGAAATTACCTCACTCCATGTTAGTTTTAACTGGTTGTGGAGATCACCTGAGAGGTTCCCTAGAAAAGGTAGCAGAAAAATTTAATATGAATGTAATCACTGTTCTTTTATTAAAAAACATTTTATTTATTTATTTTTAGAGAGAGGGGAAAGGAGGGAGAAAGAGAGGGAGAGAAACATCATTAATCAGTTGCCTCTTGCACTCCCAACTGGGGTCCTGGCCCACAACACCAGTCAGGGCAATCACTTACTCTTCACAATCACCAAGGTAGGTATCAGTTTTAAAGGTCACCTTTAAAAAATAACACCAATGTAACCATGTTGTCTAAAGATCAAGAATGAATACCTGTAAGGTGCAATAGATGAACTGTTACTCAAATGAATAATTCCCAGAATCATCTGTTATAGGCTGAATTGTGTCCCCCTGTCCCACCTCAATCCATATGTTGAAGCCTTCACCCCCACGTGACTGGAGGTGGAGCCTTTAAAGAGGTTGAGGTTAATTAAGGTTAAATCAAATCATAAGGGTGAGGATCTAATCCAATATGATTACTGTTCTCATAAGAAAAGAAAGAGATGACAGGGATGCACACAGTCAGAGAAGATGACCACGGGAGGGCCCAGCAAGAAGGTGGCCATCCACAAGCCAAAGAGAGCAGCCTCAGGGAAAACCAAACCTTCCAGCACCTTGATCTTAGACTTCCAGCCTCTAGAACTGTGAGACAATAAATTTCTGTTGTTTGAGCCACCCAGTCTATGGTGCTTTGCTATGGCAGCTCGAGCAGACTAATACAGCATCTTATATGCTGGTTCAAACTGGAGAATTTCCCAAATGAGGCAGATGGAAGTTCAGGTGATGCACTTTGGAATCCTGCGGGGTGATTCAAAGTGGCCCTGGTCAGGAGGAAGAAGCCCCTGGCAGAGATGTCTGTGAAGAGTTTGAGTGAAGTTGTTTCTTAAAATAAGCATTAAAAAGTAATGTTTTAAAAATAATTTTTAATATTAATGTTAATAATTAACTATTTCTTCTGTATCCTTTTATTTGCTTGCATGTCAAAAAACTATCCTTTGATGAGTTTTTATTGGGGGAAATGGGAAATTACCTTGAAATTAGGATTTGTCCAAATACTTTTTTCTCATGTGGGAATTAAGTATATACGCCTCCCTGCATATGAAAAAAATGCCACGATATTATTATTATGAAGGATTAGTCAACTTGGAATGAAAATCACACTATTATGTATAGCATTCACTTTATTAAAGTGAGTTTCAAACAAATGCTGTTTGGATAAGTTTAGTAAAGGTTGATCCTTTAGGTGTGCAGTATAAGTAACTATTTGTTTAAAATGATACAGTACCCCATGCCCCTTCTCCCATGCCCTGACATCGGTGGCCATTGTTTTCTGGTTCATAGAAAATGCTGGCATTCACTGAGTATAAATGCAGATGTCCAATGATGTCTTCTCATTTCTTTTGCTTTTTGTTGTTCTTTTTCTCTTCAGAAACCATGTGAGTATTTCTCGTCCTAATAAGTTAACAGGCAGTCCCAAATTATGCATTTTCTTGAAATGTTTATGCAGAAAAAAGAACAGTCTGTTCCCAGGTTCCTCAGTAAAGATATCTCATTACTGAGGAAGAACTTCACTTTGAACCAGGACTCGCTCCAAGGCAGAGATACATGAGGCAGTAATTATAAAACAGGGAACACTTAAACACAAGTTTTCTAGGCTAGTTTTCTCTATGACAAAACTGACAAAATGCATACATATGTCCTTTTCTTCAAACTATCCCTGCCAGGGAAATTCCTACCAAAATTAGAAGCAATTGTACGCGTCTAAAGACCTTTTCTTGTGAAAAGGTGAAACCTCATGACCACAAGATGTAAATATAAATAAGAATATTATTATTGCCTTGTATTAAAATAAAAATGAGGCAATACATCAAAATAGGTAATAGGCTATAAACTGAAGCATGAATTTTGGTAAAAGTGGGGATTTTTAAGTGCCCATATGTTTCAGACAAATGAACTAAGGTGTATCCCAATTCCACCTAGTCCAAAGAATGTAATGCTCACATAAAGGAAATTATTCATGTGAATAAGCATCTAGGGCCTAAAAGAGGTTGAACTACAGTGTACCCACAACGCTGGCGGTATTTTGCAGGAGATTCAGGAACAACTACCATCAGTTGCTATGGGTATTGTATTCCTGCAGCACCCAGTGTCATGCTGTGTGCACTATAGATGTTAGTAAGTGCGATTAAACCAGGAAGTGTCTTGTCAAGATAGTTTTGGAAAGCTGGACCAGGACGGATACTGGGAATTTTTTTTCATAACCTTACTTTTTATCACACAGGTATTTGTGTAGTGCATCCACAAGAATGTGAAATGTACAAACTTACAGGCATCTATGAGAAAATCGACCAGTATATTAAATTGAATAAAATGTACGCCGCTGGAAAAATGATCCTGGAGTATTTATCAATGGCGTGGGTGTCGATCCTCAGGCTCACGTAGCTGCTCCTCCGACCCTTCCCCTGCGGGGAGCTCCTCTCAGAGCCCAGCGTGAGCTGCACCATCATCCTGTCTGGCTTCTCGCCATTCTCTGGCATGTAGTTACCCAGGTCATTCACGTCTACGTCGCCGTAGCTGCCTTCCAGCATGACGGCACGCGGCTGGGGCAATCCGCAGGTGCAGGGAAACTGCGAACACGGCAAACACATGTCGGGATGCAGGCTCAGCTCATCTCTCAGAAACCCTTCAGTCACTGCATGGTGGAGGGGGCAGCCTTTTTCTAGTTTCTTGTATTCCCAGTTGGGGTAGGTATGGGAAAATAATGGCGGTGGCACTGTAAACATTCTAATAGAGCAGGTCTTGTTTTTTGCTGAACTAACGTCTACAAATCAACTCTTAGGAAACTTCACGTCAAAGCAGAGACCAAGAACAATGTTCTTGTTACTAACAGATAGCAGCCCTGATAAAAATATTTGCAGATAAGATATTGGGAGACAAAGGGGGTGGGGGAGGAGGAATTTGAAAGGCAAGGCGTTTTGGCAATAGTTTGCTACCATACGGTTAGAGTTTTCTACAGGCAGGAGGAAGAAAGGCAAATTAGGTGGAAGGGAAAATAATCTGGAAAATGATAGGAGATGTTTGAGATCACATATGATGGAAAATTTCCTAGAATGTAGTGTTTCCCTGGAAGCTGCTTTTATTATTACACTTCTATGCTCATAAGTAATTTGTTCTACCATGTGGAATTGTCATTTATTTTTATCACTATGGACAACACCAACACTAGAGGATCCAATGTCTTAGTTAACCTGTCTTGGCAACTCCTGGTATATGGCAAGTGCTAAGTTAATATTTGAATGAATGAGAGATGTGGCCCAGAGTAAATTTCACACTGCCTCAGCATATTGTTTTGTTTGCTCTTCACCCCATGAAGTAGGTGGAGGAAGGTGTGTCACTACTGCATTTTACAGAGGACAGCTGACCTGCCCAAGGTCCAGAGCCAGATCAGGCTGCATCCCCGAGTGGACACTTTAGGTCATAGTAAAGTCACCTTCTCCCGCAGCTTCCGTTCCTTCCACTCCTGCACCGTGGTCAGGTAGTTGACGGCTGCGTACTCCAGCACCGAGAGGAACACGAACACAAAGCTGACCCAGAGGTAGATGTCCACGGCCTTGATGTAGGAGACTCGGGGCATGGAGGCGTTCACGCCCGTGATGATGGTGGACATGGTCAGCACCGTGGTGATTCCTACAAAGAGAGAGGGAAATAAGCACATGTTGTCTTTCACCAAGCACACCAGAAGGCTTCACGCCTCCCCTCTTTGTCCCTCCTACTCCTTCAGCCTACAGTGTCTCCATCCCTGCCCCTCTGTTTAGCAGGCACCTACTCTTCTTTCAAGACTTTGCCTTTATGAAGCCTCTCCTGTTCCTCCACCCCTCAAAATCAGCCTTTCCCCCTTTGTATACCTGCGTGTTCATCATTGCACATGTATTACCTTCTACTTTTGCTGAGAGCCCCAGACATTTTGGTGGCAAGACATTTATTTCCATTCAGTTGTTAAAACAAAGATTACATATATGAGCAAGTATATATGTCTCTTGTAACTACTCCTCTAAAAAAGGAAAAAAGTACACATTTTATTTTACTGTTTGTGTCCTTGTTGCTGTCATCTAGTCATGTAGTCCCAGACCTGTATCATCAACTGTCAGCCCGCCTCTGGCAGCCCCCTCTCCCCTGCTCCCCAAGCTGGACCTGCCTGCCTATCCAGCAATGTCCATTTTATCAAGGATGATGATGGTAACCTCATTGATCAGAGACAGGTGTTTAAAATTAGAATGTGTGGCCCTGGCTGGTGTGGCTCAGTGGATTGAGCGCGGGCTGCGAACCAGGCATTGCAAGTTCAATTCCCAGTCAGGGCACATGCCTGGGTTGCAGGCCATGTCCCCCAGCAACCGCACATTGATGTTTCTCTCTCTCCCTCTCCCTCCCTTCCCTCTCTAAAAAAAAATAAATAAATAAAACCTAAAAAAATAAAATTAGAATGTGTGTATGTGTGGGTTTTTTTAATTTTTAATTTTTTTTTTTTTTGGCATAGTAACTGTTTAAGCTTCAGAACAACTGTTAATGGACAGGTCACCTGTCAGTGGAAATTTGCCCAGAATTTCAAATTAAGCTCAGAACATTTACTTGGCAAACAGCAAATCACAGAGGATTGGGGTCATCTTCAGGGCCAGCTCCAATCCAGTTTAACTAAACCTGGTGGGTCACCCTCTCCCTGAACCGTCTCAGCAATGGTAGTGTGTGATTGGGTGTGTGTAATATTCAAAATGGGAAAAGAGTTGCTGGCAAACAGCTAATGATGGATCGCTCATCTAGTAGGTCCTCAGACTTGAGTACACATAAGAATTAATGGGAGAGCTTGTTAAACATGCAGGTTCCTGGTCCTGGTCCTCTCTCAGGATTCTGAACCTGAACCTATATGTAGATGATATGCAGGATTCTTCTATTTAAAAAATGTCCATTGGAAATTCTGTCACAGAGATTCTTTGGGTCACTTTTGAGAAACCTTGTTATGTACAGTGAATTCTTTATGCAGGTGGGCAGAGAGAGCACCCACGGAGCAGGATCACCCACCCCAAGCGAGGCTCAAACAGACTAAAGATGGGACGTTTGCGTGGGCACCTGGGAGGACCTGGAAACTGTTTTTCTTACTTAGATTTTAAATAATGGCACTTTACCTATGAATAAAGAACTTGAAATGGTTCAAGTTATAATGCCAACAGGAGTTTAGGGCCAATTTGAAATGAAGGGTTTTATCCAGAAGAGATGACTTATCTTTTCAGATGCCTGCAATGTGCACTTGAAATATACTTTACCTAAGGGGACTCTGGCAGGCACAGCTCTGCGGTCAATCCAGAAGGACACCCAGGACAGCATGACCATCAGGGTGGCAGGGAAATAAGTTTGGAGCAGGAAGAAGAAGATGTGGCGACGCAGCGTGAAGTTAATGTACAGACGGTTGTACCAGCCTGGGGGACACAAGGAGGAGAAGACAGCACACACCGTGGCTATTTAGCTCCTTCATACAACGAATTTTATTCAGGGAATCATAAATGCCTTAGACACTTCACTGGAACCTTAACATACCTTTACAAAGTGGAGGTGAGAAAAACCATGGAACAGAGGGACTGTGTGATACCCACACCCCCTGGATGAATCCATCTCAAGAAACCACTGACACCTGTTCTATACATAAAGGTAACCAAGAAGGCCATTTAAGACTCCTGTTACTCACACGATGGGACAGGGCCAAACGGCATCACCACCACCTAGGAGCTTAGAGCCGTGGGCTCTTGGTCACCCTGAGTCTACTAGACCAGAATCTCCTTTTAGCAATACCCCCGCATGATTCACATGCACATTAAAGTTTGAGAGGCACAGATTTAAACAACCCCCTTTGGATTTCTTTGTGGAAGAAAATGTATTTTAAGTTAAAATACCAAGCTAAACACAAGATTGCATTTAGGAACAGAGTGAGCAATCACAGTTCAGCCATGCTTCAGTTTGGCCTTTGTGTTCTTTCCAGGGAAATACAGGCATGGAGGAATGGGAAGGAATGGGAGAACAATGAAAGGAAAAGGAAAGGGCAGGATAAGCTTGAGATAACAAGGTCTGAAAATCAAATGGGGACTTGGCAACATTAATTTGAAAACTTGGCATCCTGGGCAATTATAATGCAATGTTTATAATTATAACAGTTCCTGAAGGTGATTGTGTGGTGCTATAGACTGAATGTTTTGTGTCCCTCCACCCAAAAAATTCATATGTTGAAACCTAAAGCCTGATGTGATGGTATGGGGAGGTGGGGCCTTTGAGATGTGATTAGGTCACGAAGGTGGAGCCTTTATGCCTGGGACTAGTGCCCTTATAAAAGAGACCGCAGTCAGCTCCCTCAGCCCTTCCACCACGTGAAGACACAACGAGAAGGTGGCTGCCTGTGAACTAGGAAGGGAGTGGGCTCCTATCAGACACAGAATCTGCTAGCACTTTGATCTTGGACTCCCCAGGTTCCAGAGTTATGGGAAATAATTTCTGTTGTTTAGAAGCTACCCAGTCTATGGTATTTGTTACAGCATCCCAAGTAAACTAAGACAAGAGGAAATGCCAGAATGCTAAAGATCAAAGGAATGGGGCCCCCTGAAGAACTGAGATTGGTGGGCAATATATACAGAAGATAAGATGTGCTAGATTGCCATAATGTGCTGGAAGTAAAATGTTGCCCTATATTTAGAGCAGAAGACTTACACTTCCCTGCATAGTCAATCATGCAATGTTTTTGTGATAGAAGCTGCATAACAGTTTGAGCAAAATCATCCAGAAAGGTGATTAGTCAAGAAAGAGTCAGGGGTTGGCAAGAGTGAACCTCAGATACCAGAGGGAAGACCACAGAGCATGCCCTCAGGCAATAGCAGGTAGCAAGCCCTTGCAGAACCTTGGTTCAAAAAACATTGCCCACAGGAAAATGACCAGTAGTTCTTGCACTGCAGCTCACAAGAAGGTCATAAGGAGGACCTGTGCAAGCAGTATAGTAAGAGAGGATTGCTTAAAACTGGCCCAGAGAGCCTGGCTGAAGCAGAGAGAATGTGGATGGAAAATGACAGGACAGAAATTGGACGGTTTCTTGACTCAGATGACGGGGTCTGGTAATCATATCAGCAAGGACATGCCCAATGCTAAACTGACAAAGTGATTGTCTCAGATCAACCTCCTCACATGGCTTATGTCTCAGTCCTTACTGATATTTCCAGATTATCACTTCTGGTGCTTTGATGGCATCAAAAATCACCTCCACCCAATGCTTACCACCCTCTAGATCCAATTTAGGATTCTCATCTTCGTTGTCTAACTCCAAGGCTCTGCTCACTTGACAACCAGTTCACGCCTCTCCTAAAATAAAGGCTGACCCATCCCAGGTAGGCTACGGCTTGCCCAACCCTCAGCCCACCCCACGCCCACCTGTGCTGCTGTAGAAGGCCAGTTTAGTGGTGGTGTGGAATTCCTGAATGAGGAACTGGGAGAGTGAGATCCGCTCATCTGTCTTTAAGGATTCATTGCCTTTTTTCCAGTACAGCATCAGGTCGTCTTCTGTATAGGCATCTGAAAAGATGGGAGATAGCAGGAGGCAGGCGGCAGTGGGAAGACAAGCCTGTCTGTGTGGTTCTGGGGACGTTGCACCCCCCTCCTCGATCCCCTACACAGACTGTTGGGATTGTAATACCATCGTCTGAATAAACAAACTAGAGTCTAAATGAAGCAAAACAAAATCCAAAGAGACACATTTAATTCCCCCCAGTCTTTCAGAAGTCATCAGAGCAAAGCTCTCACATCTAAATGTTCATAATTCCTGCAAAAGGCCTCACTCTGCAATCCTGCCTGCCATTTATTCAGTGAAACCAAATGAAATTGCTGCTTTTTAGATCAAAAATGGTTAAATAATGGCAAAATTGCATATCGTTTTCAGGCTTCTAAACCAGGGTGATATAGCCCTTTCCTTTCAAAGTGTAGCGATGCTTCATTGATGGCACATCACTTTATCACTCTCAGGTAATAAGGGTTGCATTCTAGGAAGAGAGGACCCATACAGAGACAGGAGCAGAACACGTCCCTTTTCTGTAGGCCTCCAGTCGCTCCTACCCAGGGTAACATCAAAGAGATCCCCCCATGAAGATCACTCCCTGCGGCACTACCATCCCCCACCTCCTGCCCACTTGAGGTGAGCACACTGCTTGCTCCAGCTGAGCAAACCTACCTGCAGCCCAGGCAGAACAGAAACAAAATCAAACGGAGATGCCAGTCCAGTCTGCTCATGTGTAAACAGTTCTTTCCAGTACCCCCCAAGGCTCTATTTTATTCTTCTCTTTTATTCTATTTTTAACCCTCAACCTGTGTGATGGTCTGTTTTGGTGTCCACTTGGGCTAGGCTCTAGTACCGTTACTCAACCAGTTCACTTCAGGTAAAGGAGATGATCCAGGATAATCTGGGTGGGCCTGTTCCAATCAATTGAGAGGCCTTAAGAGCAGACCTAGGTTTCCCAAAGAAAAAGAAATTCCACCTATGGACCACAGGGTCAGATCCTTCCAGAGCGCCCAGCCTTCCCATTCCTTACCATCAGGGCAGGACATCAGCCCTACCACATCAGCCCCCAAGCTCCCATAAACCAATTCCTTGCAGTAAATCTCTAACTATGTATGTCTTGTAGTTCCGCTTCTCTGGTGGAACCTGACTGATACAACCTGGAGAAAGCTACATTCCCGATGGAGATGCTTGGGTGTACCGAGGAAAATAAGCTTCTGGAGTTAGTCCTTCTTCGCACTGTGTCCTCAAGGAAGATATATCCCTCCCTGGTACAATGGAGAGAACACCAATCTTCTCCCAGGGATCTTGCGAGGCTTAGATGACAGAACAGGCCTACAGCCTCTGTGCAGTAGGTAGGCACTCCCTTGGTTTGGGGTTTCATCTCCCCACATCCAGTGCCCTGCAAAGCTGTTCATTTGGCCCTTGCATTCCTTGCTAGATGATAGGAACCAGCGAACACCTGATCCACTTCCACTAGCCCAGGGAGGCTTACGAAGGTGCATTGGGGCAACAAGGTTTCTCATTAGGACGTTGACAGCTGGGAATTGCAAGTATCAGGCGCTGTGCTGGTTCAAGAGCTAGGAGCCACGCAAGTGCTAAGGTTAAGGAATCCAGACCACACCCATCAGAGGAAGCAGCTGGGCTGGGATCCGTGAATGGAACAGGTACACAGAGAACCAGAGATGTGAGTGGCTATACCTCGCTGCTCACTGCCTCTGCCCTGATCTTCCTGGGGCCTGATGTTTTACTTTTCTAGGAAATCCTTTCTTCAACAAAATCTTATTCATAACAGCAACGAAACAGATCAGAAAAGAACTCTGGCTGGAGGGTGCCTATGAGTATTGAGCTGGGGACTTGGCAGGAGACCCGAATTTTCTGAGCCCTCTCCATCCCTCCCTAAGCAGTGACACTGGGAGACTCCCCCAAACCTCTAGTTTCCACAGAAAAAATAATTAAAACCATTGCCATAGGCATTAAAAAGGTGGATTATGGGCATAGAAGGTTTTAGTCCTGTATCTGCTTCTGATTTTAAAAACTTGCCCTAGATTTGATTTCAATCTAAAAAGTCACTTTAAAAGCATAGTGATGAATGAGGATCACACACTGTTCCAGCTGCCGAAAGTCAGAGGTGCTCAGAATCACTTAGGAGTTGGGTGCTAATGTCTGGCCCAAGTCTACTCACAGCTTTCAATTTCCAGTGAGCACGTTTGTGTGTCCAGGGGAAATCGGCTAAAATCCATATTGCACATTGCAGTCACTGTAACCCTAGAAACAGGAAGACAAGGACCAGGTTTTCAGAGGATGAAAAACACAAATGCAGAATGCTAAAACAAACAGAAATGGCCTCTGTTTCCTTCCAGCATAACTGCCTCCTTCTCATAGCTCATAAGCAATGTGTCTGGATTTAGATGAGTCATTTGTGAGTGATACGCTCCTTGGAGTTCTCTTCAGCTTTTAAGTTTAACCCCAGGGTCAGTGTTAGGCAAACAGAATGCCTCTGCTAACTCCTATCAGATTCAAGCATTTTAAAGAATCGATGGCCTCAATCAATATAGCAATGTGAAATAAAACTCATGTGATATTGTTTCTTAAAAGAAACCATAAGACCATACCTTTACAGGCATACCTCATTTTATTGTGCTTCATTTGATTGTGCTTCACAGATGTGAGCTTTTACACATCAAAGGCGAGACCTTCCACCAGCAAAAAGAGCATGACTCACTTTACTGCAGTGGTCTAGAACTGAACATGCAGTATCTCCAAGGTGTGCCTGTATTGTTCCCTTGTTTAAGATAAGTTCAAGTTCTTCTGTTCTTTTATTGATTATACTGATAATCAATATGTGTGTACAATATTTCAAAAATAATATTAATCAATGCCAGTTGCCAAATGCAGAACTTTTTTTTACAATGGTGATATTTTATATTGATAATAATAATATCCACTGGTAGACATAGATGTTTTTAGTGCATAACTCCATGGAGACCATAGTAATGGAGAAACACAGGGAGATATTATTGTACCAACATGTAAGCATCTAATGGTTTTTGTTCCAGAATTTACATGGGAAAATAAGCTTCTGAATCAAAGAATAAACCAGTACAGATCATTAGTCACAGAAGAAAGTTCTCCCACCCAGTGGGGAATCTTGCAGTCAGACATGACTAACATGGCTGGTGTTGAGCATACTGTTTTTTTCTAAGGCTGCAGAAAGTTGGCTATGTAGAAATTGTGGGAATTATATACATAATTGATGGCCAAAGAGGAAAAATAATCACTTTTAATTCAAGTGGAAATTTCAAGAAAAAGAGCTTTCTTGAAACTGAATTATCCAATTATTTGTCTTGTTTTTCCCATTCCATTTAGAGTGGAATGTTTGTGTCCTGGGAGGGATTTTGTTTTATTAGCACATGGATAGTCCATTTCCCCTGGAAATTCTGATAAACGGGTTGTGTTGGTGGTGGGAGGTTATCAGGCTCACTCTTTGCACCCTGACTGGAGACTTTTCCATTGTTAACCCACACATTGAAGCAGCACGATTTGTGATGTGATCTAACCCATATCAGTTTTTGCTTCCTCAAGTCCCTTTAAATTGATTCTTTGAAGGATCTTCCCTTGTCTTCAATGGAAACCTGGCAGTCCTGTGATTTTTCTGCTTACTCTCATGTAATAGAGTGTCAAAACCCTCATAAATAATAAAACAGATCTCAATTGAGAAATGAAAAGAATTTTGGTCCAAGGCATTAACCAACAATTCAAACTTCATTCAAACTGAGACTTCCGCTCCTCCTCCCAGCTGAAGTACAAAGTTGGCGTTTGAGAGGTCAGTTTCTGCCCATCTCTGATGGCCTCCTGCATAAGTGGAAGTGAGGAGAGAGAAGGAGGTAGCTGCAGGACTGTTCTTCAGCTAGGTGGCTTCGCAATCTCTAGGCCTGCTCCGTGGTTGAATCTGACACTTTCTTTCCCGGGGTTTTCCTCCCACTGCAGGGCACCTTCATTCTCCAGCAGCCCCTCCCACCCTGCTCTTGGTTCACCCACCCACACTCCATTCCACATACATGTAACTGTTCCCAAAAACACTGGGAGTGCAGGCTGACCCCACCACAGCAAAAACTTCTCCTGGCTCTCCTCCGAGCTGGTTAGACAGCTCTTCTCTTATCCTCTGACTAAGTGGGTCCCAGCTGTGGGCACACATGCACCAAACTGTCTGAGTGGTCCCGGTACAGGCCCACGCATGGCATCCCCACAGCTCTCTCCCAAGAAAAATCACACAAATCTTTTCTTCTTTCTGCATCCTTGACTTTTTATATCTTGAAGTTGACTGGGAGTTCAAGAACCACAGAATTGGCTTTTTAACATTTCCTTAATAAAATCTACCAGCATGATGGAGCATCTCATTTGTGAATTCACCTATCATTGTATCTTGGAGCCTAGGAAACTTCAGTAATTATCCTAATACCTGTGTCTTTCCTTACCCCTCCACCGGCCACATGGGTCCATACCTCTACTTACATTCTAATCATTTGGTTCCATGTCTGTCTCCTCCATTAGCCTGAAATCACACTAAGGGCAATAATATATCACTTCACTTTATGTCCCCAGGGCTTAAGACAGGACCTAGCGGAGCTTTGATTTACATAATTCTGGGTGCCAACCCAGAATGCTTTTTAATAAAAATTTGTTCTGTTAATTAATCAATGAATGGATGAGGTGGGAGGATGGCATATTAGTATGTGTTCTTGGAGTTAACTCATTGCTGACAGAGTTGACAATACCCAGGCACTCTGTCTTTTTCCCAAAATAAATCTCAAAGCGGTAGTCCTCAGTAATTTAGGCCTTCCTCCCCACTTTTAAAACCAACAAACCCATGGTTTCATTTGCAATAAAAAGCAAAATCATCTGTTTTTAGGCACAAGGAGGCTCACTGACAATGCAGTGGTCAGTGTTTGATTCTGACCACACAGGTTTTCCAAGCTCTTGTTTCCTCTGTTCTGCCTCTTGCAGTCATATCCAAGGTACTCGAGTTAGACATCTACCAGCTCATGAGACTGATGCCTAGGAAGTTGGGACTTTTTTTGTTAAACACTATTCAAATTAAATAAGCTACACTAAAAAATAAAGTACTAAATATTCAAAACTTACTACTTCCTAATTATCTCACTACATTTTAGTATCTATACTTCTGAAGTTGCCTCATCTACTATTTTTACCATATTTTTGGACCATAAGATGCACCTAGGTTTTAGATGAGGAAAATAGGAAAAACTTTTTTGGAAGCAAAAAATGTGGTAAAATATTTAATAACATAAATAACATAATATTTCACCAGTGCAAATGTAAACAGAACTTAACAGCAGCCTTAACAACCATTATTTCTCCCAAATTGGTGGGGGGGGGGATGTGTCTTATAGTCCAAAAAATACGGTATATGGTGGAAATACTATTTAAAGGTGTGCTAGCCCCCATTTCTTCCCAACTCTGCATTCAGCGACATTCGGTTAGCGGCTTGAAATCAGCCATGATGGGAGGTATCTACGCTACAGAAATGGGCAAATGCTACAAACCAGGGCTTGATTTGTTGTTTTGTTGGTTGTCTAGACTTAAGAAAGGGATTGTCTAAAGAAAGCAGATCAAACCTAAAAGTGTATATGTCTATCGCCATTACATGTGAAAAAATATTCTAAAACGTAACCAGTAGGAATCAGAGAGTTAAAGGAGAGAAGTCTTTGAAAAGAATGCACTATCTATTTCTCTGACTCCTACTAGAGAAATAAAACTTTTATTATAGTAAAGTTTTTTGATTGAAATGTAACATACAGGATAGAACATAAATCATAACTATCAGCTTGGGAGGTTTCCCCAAGTGCATTTTCTTTTTTTGTTGTTTTTTGTTTTTCTAAATATCTTTTCAAGACTGAGTAATTCATTACTCATGTGTACAAGTTAGTTTTCCTTGGTGCTGACAAGTTGGCAGCTTGTGAAAAGTCAGAAGCTAGCTATTCAAGGCCAAAAAGCAAAATAGCTGTTGTGGAACCAATGATTTTCATGGTTATGACAAATGATTTGCCTTTCTTCCCGTGTTTCGGGTGTAAAAAAAAAAAAAAAAAAAAACTTGCAGCCAAAAGGCCCAGAGCAAGGGCTGAGAAGGACCTCACCTGAGGCTGTAGAGCACTTTCCCGTCGGGCTGGACCCGCAGCATGACGTTGTCCGTGGTGGTGTCGTGGATGAAGGAGCGCTTGGAATGCACGAAAAACATGTCGGGGACCCAGATCTTCTTCACCAGCCGGCCATCAAACGTCATGCTGAGGTTGTTGGTGCTGGGGAAGGACAGCCTCTCATCCTTCCAATAGTGCCTCAAGTAGAGGGTCATGGTGAAGTCCTGGGGTTGGAGGGCCGAGAGGGGAACCCCACACACTGAACAAATGGATGTCAGCAAGACATTCTCTAGCCCTGTGGAGCCATCAATTGCCAGGCTGGGAATGACACAGCTGCCAGCTCTGAAGGAAACTGAACTGACCCTCTGCCTAAGGGCTCCCAGGCCCACACACAGGGCAAGCCAGAGAATTCATGCATCTGGAAGCAGCCCTTGAGCAGAGAGTGGGGCTGGGGATGAACAGAGTGGGTAAGTGCCCCAGCTCCCTGGCCCCTCATTTGGGGTAACCCTGAAGTGTATTCTGTGCTGACTCCCAGAGTACCCCAATGGGACAGCATTTCACACCCCAATAGTAACCAATTTGATGGCAATGCTGTTTTTGCCTCCTTCCCTTCCCTGTCTCACCTTTCCACTCTCTTCCCTTGTTTCCTGGAATCACCTTCCAAATAAACTCCTCGTGCTAAAATGCTCTCAAGTCTGCTTCTTGTGAAACTCAAAATAAGACAAAGCCCTCAAAATTCCTGCAAGCCAAGGAGTTCTGGACTGTTCTATTTTTGTTTAAATCTAAACCCACTAAAAAGGAGAATAAAAGGGACATTTCTGCTTCTTCCACATTTCCACAGCCAGATAAACTCTGCAGCAGGAGGATATGCCTGGCTACTTGGCAGCTGCCACCTTAGACCCTGCTGTTTATGTTTAAGAGCCTTTGATGCCAGGAGCCTGGGCCCTGGAGGAGGGAGGTGGACTTAGTCATCTGGCTCTGTTCCATACCATTTGGGTGGCTTCTGGCAAGTGTCTCAACCTCCCTGGGCCATCTGTAACAAGAGTGTGGAAATGCCTACTGCCTGGGCAATTATGAAACCCAGTGAATCCGGGTGTGCAGAACTCTGGCCCAGCACAGGCCCTGTGTGGATCCCCTTGCCCAGAAAGAGAAGCACTCACCATATCGACCTCTGAGATGCTGTCCAAGCTTTCCACCTGCACATCCACACCAACAGGAATGGCTGGGCCTGTGGGCAGGGCAGCACAGGAGCATTTATTCTTGAAACTTAAACTTTTACTCTGAAAAATATAGGTATAAAGAGCACTTCCCCTGAAACCTCAACGTCATGTCAGATTTGAAGGTCTGGTGTTCCCACACGCCGTACTGAAGTTAAACCACAAATAGAAGGATGGAATCATGGGTGGGCTTCCTAGAATATTCCAGCAAAGGTAAAAAATATATATCCATACTCTTAATCATCCCAGGTCATTCTGAAACAATAAGATTAACATATAGCCTTCCTGGTGGTTATACACGCTCATCTAAAGGTACTATAAAGCTTTGTGCAGTGGCAGTATCGTAGCCGATGAGGTTTATCCAAGGCACGACTATTGCTAATTAAAAGTACTATAAAGACTGAGGTCAAAGCTGGTCAGAACCAGAACTGACTTAAGGACTTACTGCTTAGCATGAAGTCATCCACTTTATTTTTCATATTTCCCTCCTGATTTTGCATCCTCTTATCACAAGATAAGCCAACGCTTCTGTCTGGCCAAGAGAAAGGCATTGCTAGGTAAGTAGGCACCCAGAACCAAAGCCATATTCAGATGATTTGTCAAGGCCACAAGTCTGCATCTTTGGCATGTGATGGAGTAGCTTCCAGGGAGGGGAGGGGGGAACATTAGACACCAGGGTGGCCTTGAAACCATTAGATTTTTAACTTTTTTTGGCATTTCTAGGCCCTGAAAACTTAATATTCATAAAGGGTTTAAAAAATCATTGTAAAGGGAGTGGACACCTGCCCCTTTCCTCCCTCCTTCAGGAGTGTGGGGCAGGCATGGAGCACACCTGGACCTTCCACGTGGAAAGGTGGGTTTGAACCCAACAGCAGCAGATGACAGACTGATAGAGGCTCACCCCTATACCTGTTTATTCTTTAGGTAAAAGTAACTGGAAGAAACAAAAGGCATGAGAATGATTTCTAAAATAAACATTTTTTGCCAGGAAATACAACCCGTGAGGACGAAAACCCTACTTGACACAAAGAGGGCTGAAATCCGGCAGGGCGGGCTGAGCTTCGAAGGGCTTTGGCAACTGTCTGTGCTAAGTGATTTTTTTCTCAAGCTTTTTGTTTTCATTTAATTAAGCCCAGCAGTTCACACTCCGCCCTCAGATATGTACCCAGGGTTCCGCCTGCCAGCTCCCAGATGAGACCACATTTAGTCCAAGGTTGCTACTCAGAGCATTTTCAGGAGGCAGCTCTGGGCTGCAGCTGTCCTGTCCTCCCCTGATCACCCTTCCCACCTCCAGCTGCTGACTTCGCCAATCCTGAGCCATCCTTGCCAGAAGCAGTGGCCTGAGGACAGCTCAGCCCAGCCACCAACCAGCAGACATCTGCTGAGAGTTGTCAGCAGAGCCCGGGGAGGGCTGGGAAGATACCCAGAGATGCTGTGGACTCAGCACCTTGTCCACCAAGCACAACTGAGGCAGTTCTGATTAAGGGAGGGCAAAGCTGGGTGGTCCCTCCACTTAATTTTTGCCCACAGACAGTCTGGTGAACCCAAACAAAGAAGATGGTTCCAAAGAGTGCACGGCTCATACCTCCAAAGCCAGGCCTCATGCTGAAATCGTGGTCATCTATCCGCAGAAGCTGCTCTGACTTTGTCAGTGGCGATTTGGTGATGTCAGGGCTTCGTTTCAGAATCGGGCTGCCAAGGGGGAAACAGTTTGATCACATATTCTAATAAAGCCAGATAAAAAACTATTTGCATTCAGACTTGATCTTGACAGGTTGGATGGAATATGTTAACTCCTCTTTTAAGCTACTGGATATCCTCCTTTCCTTTCTCCAGCTTTCTGGTATATGAACTGGCTCAGAAGGTCCAAAACAGTGACTTAGAACCGTGACCAAGGAGCTCTAGAACTTCAACTTCCAGGCCCCCCTCCAGAAGCTCTGATTTGGGTGGCCTGGGAGTGAGGCCTGGACATTGGTGTTGTGGGTTTTTTTTTTAATTATTTATTTTTAGAGAAGGGAGAGAGAGGAGAGAAACATTGATGTGTGATAGATACATTGATAGATTGCCTCTCACATGCCCCCAGCTGGGGACCCGGCCCACAGTCCAGGCATGTGCCCTGACGGGAGTCAAACCCGCAACATCTCGGTTTGCAGGCTGGCACTCAATCCTCTGAGCCACACTAGCCAGGGCATGACATTGGTGCTTTTTAAAACTTTCTAGATTTTTTGAATGTGTAACCAAGAGTGAGAACTCTTGGCCTTGGTCTCCTTAATAAGTCCAAATAACCGCAAAGCTCCTGGGTCATCTGGGGAGGGTTTGAGCTGGAGGGGAGAGGCAGTGGGTGTGGGCTAAGCACCCTTGACCTCGGCTGGCCCACCCTGTGGAGGGAGGATGCACTTGCCTTTGGGTCAAATGTCAACCACCCTGGCCCTCTGAGAGGCTCTCTGAGAGCTTCTTGTGCTTCTGCTTCTGAATTGCACGTCGGACCATTTTAATATATTTTTGCCTTTTTCCAAACAGGTAATATATTTACAAAGTTTGATAATTTTTTTAAAAAGGAAATGCAGTAAGAAGTTAGCCTCCCACCTCTGCCTCCATCTATCCCAATTCTCCCTCCACAGACACCTCTCTTATTGGTTTCTTGTTTATCTGTCCAGAGTTTCTTGTAGATACAAGTAAAAATAAATATGTACTTTTAGTTCTATTTTTCCATTTTTATTGAGAAGTAAGTGACACATAACATTGTATGAGTTATAGGTGTATAATATAATTTGATATATATTTGCATATATCATATATCGATATATACATTTGTAACATATATATTACAAAATTACTACCACAATAAGTTCAGTTAGCACCATCACCTAACATAGTAATAATTTTTTTCCTTACTATAAGAACTTTTAAGAACTGTTCTCTTAGCAACTTCCAGATGTATACAACACAATGTTGTTAGCTGCAGCCACCATGCTGCACATTACACTCCCCAGCATCTATCTGTCTTATAACTGGGAGTCTGTACTGTTGCCTCTCTTCACCCACCCCCTCCCTGTCCCATCCCCTGCCTCTGGAAACCACCAATCTGTTCTCAGTGTCTGAGTTTGTTTTGTATTTTTTTAGATTCTTCATATAAGTGAGATCATACAGTAATTATCATCCATGTTGTTGCAAATGGTTTCTTATTTTTATACACAAAGTTACCATACAAACTCTTCTACTTTTTTTCTTTATTTAATTATACCTTAAATTTTTCTGTATCTAAGTCTCCCAAGCCTCTTACTCTTTTTACAGTGCATAGTGTTCCATTATATGAATGCGCTGTAATTCCTGTGATCAGTCCTCTATTGGTAGAAATCTGAGTTGTTTCCAGTCCTTTTTGCTGTTATAAACAATGTCACAGTAGCTTTGATAGTCTTCATTTACCCATCAGCACCATCTGTAGAAGCCATAAGAACAATTAGCCACCTTCCCGGCTCCTCCTTATGCCAACACCAGTGTGTATTCCCTCCAGGGCACTCCCTCGCACACCCTTCCTTTCCCCTGGATGCAGCAGTGCCCAAACTCTGGCCTGTGTCAGCATCTGCTGGAGGGCTTGCTCAAACCTAGATTCCTGAACCTCTCCATTCCCTGGAGGTTTCTACTTCAGCAGGTCTGGGCTGAGGACCAAGAACTTGCCTCTCTAACGCATTCCCAGATGTCACTGATGCTGCAAGTCAGGAGACAGCAGTTTGAGAACCACTGACCTGATGCATTTTATCCCCAATGCACACAGCTTCTTCCTTTCTAACCAGCTCAGTCTACCTTTAAGTCCTTTGCCATTTTCTTTTATGAAGAAATCCTTTGTCATTGTAGAAGAAAAACGTGACTGGGAGACAGAAAAGTGGGCTCTGTCTTCACTCAGGCGCTGCCTGCTCTGTGCTTTCAGGAAAATTGTTTCCCCTGAGACTCAGACTCGCTTACCTCAATGGACAGAAGATAAAGTTCTGGGACCCGACAAGGGGTGCGAGGAGTACATGGGATAGTGTGTCTGGAAGTGCTTTCAAACTCTAATGTTGTACACAAATGGAAGGAGCCATTGTTGTTATGGAGCTGACAAGGATGTTTTCTTCTAAAGTAAGGAAATTACTGTGCTCACAGCAAGGAAGTGGCCCAGGGAAAGAAGGGAGGAAGAAGCTGGGGACTTCGAGATGAGGAATGCCAGTCCACATTGCCCTCTGCATCCTCTCTCCCCCAGCTGGCGTCAGGAGCTCCCTTTCATCTTCTCCATCTGCTCCCCCTCTTTTTGACGCCCATCCTTTGCTTCCTGCTCCTCAGTCAGGGGTGCAGACCCTGCCAAAAATCACTGCAGCTGAGGCGTGGGGAAAAGACAACTTCAGCATGGTGTGCACGCGGCCATGGCCACACCCACCTTGCTGTGGGCATCTTTGTGTGCTTTTGATCTTTGTCTTTGAGGATTACAATGAAAATTAAAAATAAAAGTGTGCTAGAGACACTCTAGGTACTCAAACCAACAAAGTACCCCTCATCCTCCAGGTTTGCTTTAAATCTAACCAGAATAAAATGCAAAAGAAAAAACCCTATGAAACTGCAATGCATTAATTTAACGTTCTGATTGGCATTTCCCCAGTACCCACAGGAGCAGGGATTGGAGGATTAATTACTTAGAAGGCCTGATTTGAAGAGGTATGACCTAAAATATCTCCCCGGTTAATTTCCCCAGGCTTGAAATTGATGCCATTCCTAACCTCAATCTACTGTGAAACTATTAGTACAGAGAGTAGCACGTTGCTAGGTAGCTGTGTCACTTGGGCACCCTCATCCTCTGGCTTATAGATTCAGCCAAATGGGCACTGGCAGGACAAGAGGAAGCACAGTGTCATTGCTCCTTCTCTCCCTGCTCTGATGCCATGTCTGTGTTGCTCTGTGATTACAAATAATCACAGTGTCTTCAATAAGCTCCAATAACACTATTTCCCCTTCAAGCCTAGGAATAGTCATGGCTTCCCTGCTGTTCCTAGTCCTTGAGGGCTTCGGCATGACTGGTTGATTCCCTGAACCCTGCCCATGGCTCTGCAAGTAGTCCCTTTATTCAGTTATTAGTTAGGCCCTTTGAGTGCAAGGCTCTTTCTGCCTGGACTTCACTGATGCACAGGGACACATCACAACTGATGCAGGAGGCTTATGTCCTCTGTAGCAAAGTGGAGCTGAAACAAATGTGGGCTCTGTGAGAGGGGTCCCAGGAGTGGAGAAAGCTGAGTCTGAAGGGGGAGCTGCTCCTGGAGCTATAGACCATTGCAATGGATGGTGAGCAGGGGCAAGATGAGGCCACAAGCCACTGAGAGCAGAGTCCTTTTTATCTTTAGCACCTTGCACAGTGCTGGACCCCCGATGACCCTCAACACATACTAGCCGAATAAAGGAAGGAATCAGCCCTTTAGTTGGGTGCCTGAAAACGAAGTCAGGAGGGGCTGAAAGATGAGGGTTGGAATGGAAATCAAGCTTGGCCCAGTTCTTCTTTTGGTTTTGGGCCAGCCTACATCAGAGCTGGGTGCTGACTACAGGGAGATGTGTTGGATTCTGAGATGCCATTGCCTTTGCTTCCTGAAGCTTAGATCCTTGCCTAGAAAGTCCTCATAAATAGAATCCTTCAAGTCTTTTTTAATATTCTTGTTTAATATTTAAAATAACTTTTTTCTGCTTACATGTCCATGCTTTCAAAAATTTGCAAAATAGATTTAAGTGTAAAGGAGAGGACAAAAACCACTCAGAAATAACCCATGCCATTCTGTATATATCCTTACAAGAGAGAGAGAGAGAGAGAACACTGTAACTTACTTTTAAATTCAAGTTACAACGTACCATGATATATTTTTTCATGTAATTAGCATCTTTTTATTAGCTAGGGATATGATTATTAACCTTTAAGTATGACACACAGATGATAATAGCAATAACTAAGACTGCTTGAGTACTTACTATTGGCCACTTAGCATGCTAACTCACATTACCTGTAGTAACTTGGGTTAGTCCTCAAAACAACCCTATGAGGCAAACCTTACCATGAGAAAACTAAGACACAGAGGGTTTGGAAAACATGTAAAAGTGTTGGAGCCAGAAGTCAAACCCAAAGGATCTAGACCCAAGGGTTGGAAGCAAGGTTGGTCTTGGAAGATTTGGCCCCATTGCCTTGGAATTTGGGTTAGATAGGGAAGGTCCAGGCTTATCTTTCCCCTCATATAGAAGCTGGCGTGGACCTTGCATAAAACTAGTACCCACTCACTTATTAAATGAGTTCATTTATCAAATTTGTTCCTGGAAAATTACGAAGGAAGTATAGACATGTCCCAAGTTACAGTGATATAGGATGACCTTTGAGACAACTTTCTGTTGACACTGAACAGAGGGTGTACATTTTTTGAACACCCATTTTCACCCTGTCCTCTCAGAGAGAATGTAGAGTTCTGGCCTATGGTGCTTCTTCTTGATGTTTCCTTGGTGTAGTTCCCAGTCAGTATGAGTGCGGACAATGTTTTCCAAAAATCTCTGTCAGGAATTACGTAGAGTGGATGGGGGCTGCCATGGGTAAGGGGCCTGCTGGAAGGGTCATTCAGCCAATAGCAGAGTACCTGAAGAGTTCACTTCACTTTGCTGATTATTTCATCTCTGAGAAGACAGATAACTTAATTTTGACAAAAAAGGAAGAACTAGCTAGTGAAATGATCTTGCTTTCTTTGCAAGTGTAGTAAATAGCCAAACAGAGAAATCCTTATATGTAGTAAAAGACACTGGATGTCACCCTTAACTCCTCTCTCTCACACCCTCATTCGGGGTCACAGAGGACAGGTGCGCATGTCTAATCCCAGCCCCCTGCTTGCTATTGTATCTGTTCATAGAGGTGCCTCTTTCTAAAGTGCATAAAAACCCTGAATAGGCCACCTGGGGCCTGCCCACACGGGTCCGCCAATCAGTCCTGGCTGAACCTCCTCAAAATCTCTCTGCATACCCTGGCCTCTCCACTCCCATTCCCACTGCCTTATGGGTCATTATTCCTCGCACGGAGGCAGCAGGCTTCCACGCCTCTGCTCTCATTCTTCTGTAATACAACCAATGCGCTTGGGGGGAAAACGCCGGAAAAAATACATAAAAATGTTAAGGTTATTTCTGAGTTTGGGAATTATGGGTGATTTTTGTGTGTTTTTTAAACTTTTTTCCATTTTTAAAGAATTTCAATAATGCCATGTACATCTTTCATAATTACAGAAAATTGAAAGTTCTTTTAAATAGTTTTTTAAAGAATTTCTTTTTTTTTTGCTCTCTAGGACTTCTCTTCATCATTGGTGTTTACTAAGAAGTCACCACTCTAACCCTGGTTCTGGAGAGGCTGAGAAGTTTTTGATGACAACCAGTAGGGTTTGTTGCTGTTGTTGCTTCTACTCCTCATGAGCACCTTTGGCCCCCTCCACTAGTCCCAAACTCCACAAATCTGGATTTCCTTTTATATTAATTTATATTCCAACCTCTATCCGTATTTACATCCAGAGTTAAAAAAAAGCTGAAGCTCAGATTGGACCTAAGGCTGACAAAGAACACGAGTCAAGAACGCCCTACTGCCTACACTTCCTCATCAGTAAAGAGAGAGCTGGATCAGGTTTTCTCCAGTTGTTTCCCTTGTGTGTCGGGCAGGCAGGTGTGCAGGTATGCATTTACATTACCAGTGCTGCCAACGCAGCTGCCTGAGTGACTCTGAGTGTAAAGGGACAGTCAGGCTCTATCTAAGCTCCCTCCTCTTGAGCTGGTACGGCCAGGGCGGCACGTACAGTGTTGGCAACAAGCAAGCAAGCTGGTCTTCAGGCAGATCTTTCCCTGCTGCCTCCCAATTTATTAGTGGAGAAAATCTAATGACTCTTCTAGTCATTACAGCTTGAAGATACCTGCTTTGTTTTCTTTTAAATGATTTTAAAGGACGCAGAAGCCCAGCAGAAATAATTAGAACTAACAGAATCATTCTCACTAATTAGAGGTCCCATTGGTTATTTGAGAATTTGCAGATTTATTCCAACCTAGAATACAGATATCAAATAATAGCCTTTAATTTAAAAACAAATATGCTTATATTGTATTCTTTTTCCCCTAAGTCTACCTTTCACCTAGGACAATTCATAGGAGATTTAAGAATGTGCAATGATAGCAAGTTACCTGATCTAGCAACATTTAAAACTACAACATAATGCTGATTTCCTAAAAGGAAGGCAGCAGGGGAACAAAGGGAAAAGGAGGAAGAAGGCATCACATAAGGCACCATAAGCTGGAAAAGATTCCAGAACAACATCGTGTGTTTTGTACACCTTTCCCCCCACATCCTCTACCCCTACCCGTCCGCTCACCCGCCTTTCTTAGGCATCTCGTGGATTTCTCTTCCTCGCCAGTGTGCTCTGCTTCCAGCAGCCAAGACCCATCCCCACCACAAAAGGAAGATTCCAGCTTTCATATTCTGGACAGTCTGCATGGGTTTCCACATGCAAACAGTTCTCTCAAGAAACAGCAAAAAGGAAAAGGTCGTCTTTTTCTCTCTTAAGACATTATCGGTCTGTTCATTATTAAAAGGATGTTTACTCATGAGGGGAAAAAAAAACAACTCGCAGTATGTAATCTGGACAGCAGGGAAAAGCAATTTCCACTAAACCTATAAATCCTCCTACGTCAGATGTCAGGGATTTTCTGAACTGAAGTTGAAGTCCTGTGTCCCTGCCGAACAATTTTGACTAGTCTAAATCAGTTCCTCATCAAATGTGTTAAATATGTTAGGAAAATTCTGTATTTTCTGGTCTAATAAATCAAAGCAAGAAAGAAGTAAAAATAGACCAAAGCGATTTCCAAAATGAGAAGTGTCAGAGGTGCTGATCTGCCTCGTACGCTACATTAATGTGCTCCACTTTGCATCTGTTTTAAGCTTCCAGCCATTATTATTTGCTTTAGCTGAGGGCTGGATTTGGACAGCTTCCTGCCCCCACTCTTTCCTGAGGCTAAACCTGTGGAACCTTAGGGTTCAGTACCTGGGCAGGCTGTCTATAAATATCTGGTGTTGGGAGGGCTAAAGAGGAAGAGGCTTTTTTTACTTTGTTTTGCACAGAAAGAACTACGTTTTCTTGTCAGTTGTATTATTCCTATAATGAACTTAATCAGACTTATTATATTTGAAGAATACCAGTCATAAGTTAACAATAGCCATTAAGTTTGTGCTATCTATTATTAAAAACAGCACAACAGGGCCAAAACAGAGTTCCTGGTACAAAGGCCCACACCACCAGACGAAGACCTAATTGGTTTTGGCTCTCCCAGAAATGGAATCTTAAACCAGGCGATCTGGAGTCACCCCATCCCTAGCCAGGTGATCTCTCTGACAGTCCCCTGTATGGAGGAGGGAACATTTCCTTCTTCCCTTATAGGTTCTTTGTGGTTTAACAGTTAAATTGACATTAGACATATTAACAGGAGAAAAACAAATTTAGTTTCATATACACGGGAATCCCACAAAAAGAGGAGACTCAAAGAAATTACCAAACTAGGGAGCTTTCATACATTTTAGGTGCCTGACCACCTCCAAAAACAACTGTGAAGAACTGACAAGACGAACATATTTGAGCTCAGGGTAGTCAGTTAAGAAGAAGTGACCAGTTTGTTTGTGAAGCCTTCTTGGCCCTAAACTCCCTATTGCTGGGGGTAACGGTGCCTCTCCCCTCCTAGTTCACGAGGGATCTTTATTTCCTGCTTTCAGGGGCACAAAGGAAGGTCAAAGCGTCCTTGCACTGGCCGTTCCCCAGATGACTCTAATTCAGAATAGTTGACATGCCAAAGCGGCACATTTGGGCATGGTGTATTCTGCTCCCCTTCAGTTGGGAGAATCATTTATGCAATTAGGGCCTTGCCTGGACTGTCATTGTTGAAAATGATGTTCATTTAACTAGGTATAAAAAACCTAGTTTAGAGAACAAAGGTTTGGTGTACTTATGGAGTAGTAGAAATCAATAAATGCATGATTAGATGCCTATATCTACATTTTTATTTTTTTGCATGTGAATGTCCAACTGTTTCAGCATCATTTCTCGAAAAGACTGTCCTGTCTTCATTGGCTGGCCTTTGTTCTTTTGTCAAAAATTGACTATGTTTATGTGAGACTATTTCTTAGCTCTCAATTCTGTTTTACTGATCTTTTACCTACCCTTTCAATAATACCACATTGTCTTGATTGCTGTAGCTTTATACTAAGTCTTAAAGCCAGCCCTCCAAATTTGTTCTTCCCCTTCAATATTGTGGTGACTATTCTGGGTCTTTTGCCCTGCCACATAAAATTCAGAATCAGTTTGTCAATATCCATAAAATAACTTGCTTGGATTTTGATTTGGATTACATGGAATCTATAGATCAAATTGGGAAGAACTAGCATCTTAACAATATTGAGTCTTTCCATGAACATGAACTCCCTCTCCATTTATTATGTCTTCTTGATTTCTTTCACTACATAACCAAATAAATTAATAAATGCTACCAGTAAGACTTTATGTTTGGAATTATTTCTGGAATGTCAAGAGTTTAAATCATACCACAGAATTTTCTTATGTTTAATAATCTCTTATATGAATGGTTAAGGAGACAAACTAGTGTTTTTTAAGCACCTGTTCAGTGAATGAGTTTACTTCTCCAACTGCATGCCACCACCTTCATCCAGGTCCCCTGAAACTCCCCTGGACCATTGCAATGTCTTCCTAACCTGTCCCCTGTGTCTGCCCTTGTCTTCCCTCCAGTTAACAACTTGCTGCCTCTCAGCTCCAAGTTCACCTTTCTTTGCCCCGCTTTGTGATCCTAGAGATGGAGTCTGCAAACCACATTTCTCCTTTGCCAACCAACATGGTGCTAGGCTCTACCAAAATAGGGTGCTGGACAGTCTGAAAGGCTAGAGGAGCGAGAAGACAATTTTCTTCTTGTTTTTCTGTTTTTTAAGGTGTCAGCAACGGGTATGGTATGCAGCCATCCCTTGCAATGTCCCCTAAGTGTGAGGTTGTCATGGTTCCGGGGAGCAACCCCCAGCAAGTTTCTTCTTCCTCCCCACAGCAGGCAGCTGTGCCTGCAGCAGCAATACCTTCTCATCAGAGTGTGAATCTCAGGCCTTGCAGAACCTCCTCTGTGTTTCTAAGTTCCTTCTTTGCTTACTTTTCCCTCAGCCTGGAGGCTGATCTCTGCTACTTGTGTACGTAACTTAGAGTCTTCTAGTCTTCTTGACAGTTAACCACCTTGTACCTAGTTAAAAACCCCTCATATTAAATATTCACTGTTCATATTGTTGGTGTGGTTTCTGCCTCTCAACTGGACCCTGACTGATACACTCCCTATGTTATTATCCAGAGAGCAGCCAGAGCAATTTACTTTGTTTTTGTTTAATATTCATTGATTTTAAGAGAGAGGAAGGGAGAGGGAGTGAGAGAGAGAGAGAAACATCAGTATCAGAGAGAACCTTCGATTAGCTGCCTCCTGTACATGCCCCAATCAGGGATCAAACATGCAACTTAGGTATGTGCCCTGACCAAGGATTGAACCCCGAAATGTTGTGTGTGTGCACGACAATGCTCCAACCAACCAAGCCATCTGGCCAGGGCAGATTTTACTTTTAAAATTTGTATCCTACTGATTGTCAGTGGGTATGAAAAAGCAGAATAAAATACAGATTTTTGGCTATAAGGTAAATAGACATACCACTCCTGCTAAACCAGTTCTGGAGTTCCCCAGTGAATCTGAATGAAGTTAAAGTCTCTGTCCTGGCCTTGAGACCCCTGCCTAGCTCTTCTACTTGATCTGGTTTCCTTCTCCCATCCTATTATGCTCTAGACACTGTGTTAGATGTGATGGTTTCCTGACGTGATGGTGAGTTTTATGTGTCATTTTGGCAAGGCCATTGTACCCAATTACTTAATCAAACACTAATTTAGGTCATGCTGGGAAGGTATTTCGCAGATGTGGTTCACTTCTACAATCTGCTGACTTTATGTAAAGGACATTACCTTCAATAATATGGGTGGCCCTCATCCAATCAATTGAAAGGCTTTAAAAGCAAACAGGTTTCCTAGAAGAAAAAATTCTACCTTAAGCCCTGGCTGGTGTAGCTCAGTGGATTGAGTGTGGGCTGTGAACCAAAGGGTCACTGGTTCGATTCCTAGTCAGAGCACATGCCTGGGTTGTGGGCCAGGTCTCTAGTAGAGGGCACACAAGAGACAACCACACACTGATATTTCTCTCTTTCTGTTTCTCCTTCCCTTCCCCTCTTTTTAAAAATAAACAAAATCTTCCCCGAAAAAAATTCTGCCTTAAGTCTACAGCATCAGCTCCCATCTGGGAGCTCCGTCCCAGCAGGCCTGTAGACTGCAGACTCGCTGGCTCCCACAGTCATGTAAGCCAGTTCCTTGAAATAAAGTAGAAGACAGATTAATAGATAGATAGATAGATAGATAGATAGATAGATAGATAGATATCATATCCCACTGGTTCTCTTCTGCAAGAACCCTGGCTGATTCCCATGAGCACCCCAAACTCTGCCTAGGAGCCTGCCTGAAGCTTTGCTCCCCATTTTCCAAAGCTGGCTTCTCTCATTTTTCAAGTTTCAATTAAACATTGCCTTTTCCAAGAAGCCTCCCTGACTATCCTATTTAAGCAGGTTTTATATCTGTTCTTTTCCTTTAAAGCATTTCTAACTATTAATATTTGTTTGTTATTGGTCTCCCCAACTAAGATTTTAATCATCAGTGAGCCATTTCTGTTTTGTTCATTGCTTAGAATCTTAGCTGACTCACAGTAGGTGCTCAATAAAGAATATTTAGTGAATGAATAAATGAATCTATTAAATGCCCTATGTTTTTATTTCCTAAGGAAAAAGTATAAATACATTAATATTTTGGAATAAAATATAAGAAACTATTTCATATGCTCATGTATTAATACATTTTGGCAAAAATTTACCAAAAGTGTTTAAAATTTAAAAATATTTTTTAAAAGCATTAATGTTTTGAACATGATACCATAATGGCCCCAAGTTTCTCACTTTGAAAGTTCATCCACGTCCCAGCCACACTGTGTAGCTCATCCCCTCCACAAACTAACCTCTCCTGACCACAGTAGCTCATAGCTCATCCTAAGAAGCCTTTCTCCATTGTACTGAGAGTACTAATTCTGTACCACATAACTTTCTTTTTTTTAAAGATTTTATTTATTTATTTTTAGAGAGGGAAGGGAGAGGGAGGGAGAGAGAGAGAGAGAAACATCAATGTGCGGTTGCTGGGGGACATGGCCTGCAACCTAGGCATGTGCCCTGACTGGGAATCGAACCTGCGATGCCTGGTTCGCAGCCCGCGCTCAATCCACTGAGCTACGCCAGCCAGGGCTGTACCACATACCTTTCGCATTTAATTATCCACTGCTAACATGGTTGGCTCCTTGTTCCACCTATACTGTACTAGTCTTTTTTTCTCTAAGGACAACAAAACATCATCACTGAATCTTATTGATTTTTTATCATAACAGCACCCAGCACAAGACTTGTACACTGTTGAAATGTTAAATTCCTTTTTAATTCCCTATAGCTCATAATTATGGTCAAATCACAACTATGGTCAAATGAATGCTTAGACCAATTACCTGGTGATTCTCTGAACGATCCCTCAAATACTTGGCCAAAATCCTTGGGAAGTTGGACACCTTGGTCTCTTCCTTCCTGTGAGGCAACCCTTACATCCGCTTTGCAAGCTCTTTCCACCAAGAGCCACATGTGGTTTTTAAAAAGTGATTTTTGCCCTGGCCAGGTGGTTCAGTTGGTTGGAGCTTTGTCCTATATACCAAAAGGTTGTATGTTCGATCTCTACCTGGGATATGTACCGGGGAAAACCAATCCATGTTTCTTTCTCACACATCAATGTTTCTTTCTCCCTCTTCCTTTCTCTCTCAAATAATAAAAAAAAATATATGCTTGGGTGAGAATTTAAAAAATAAAATAAAATGTGTTTTTTTGTTTAAATTACTTAGAGGTTACGAACATTGAACTAGAAACGAAGAGTCAGTGAGAAAAAAAAAACATACATAATCCCCCAGCCTTGAGGAAGAGGATGAAAGAAGTCAGCACTGAAGATGTTTACTTTAAAAAGCAAATACCATGGTCTGAGGCTCTCTCCCTCCAGGGAGCACATTGGTGCTTTCCTGTCCCCTCCCCACTGCCCCCAGCCGTGGTGCCTTTACCTTCTCTCTGCTCGGCTCCAAGGGCCCTTCTTTCCCCTCTGCAACTTCTTTCCTGAGCCCATTTTTTCTACCACTCACTTCTACCTCTGTGACTTTCTAAATAAACTTTCCCCTATTAAAAAAATACCATGGTTTGCTATTTTAGGTGACTTGAAGTTTTCCCTTTCTCAGGCTAGAACTAGAAATGAGAGGAGTGCTTATGAAATACGAAGTATTTTCAGCAAAGTCATGGACATCTTAGATGCCTTGGAACTTTATTTTTTACCCTGCTTATTGTAGTGCTTTGGATACATTTTAACTTGCTATACTGCAATCTCTCATTTGGAGATAATCTTCTAAATTATAGATCCATGTAGGAGTAGGAATAAACAGTATTTGTAAAGTGCTATGTCAGTGAAATAAAATAACATCACAGAAATAATATGCAACAGTATCCTCGATAAGTGACCCATGGAAAACCAGTAGGTAATTTAAAGTGAAAAGTAGTCAAAAGTAGTGATTTGCAGCCCCTATTTCTGCATAGTGGACTGGAGACCACTGGGTGGCCTCGGGAAACTGAAGGGAGTCCATCAATGCCTGTAGGTACTGTATCTGCACACACACACACACACACACACACACACACACACACGAGGCTTGCCTCACACTGGCTTAACCAAAAATGTATTACCTCACAAACCAAGAATTCCAGGTTACAGGATTGTTTGATTTAGTGTGTCATGAAAAGCCATTTTTTTATGTGTCCTTTTTCTTCTGGCCGTCTTATTCATGGTCCCAATATGGCTTACCAGCAGCAAGTTTCCCCTTTCAAATGCAGTGGCAGAAAGAGAGGGCAAAGATCTTCCCGGAGTGTGGACCATAAGCCCTTCCCCAGTCTGACTGGGCGAAGGAAGGTCATTAAGTCCACTCCTGGACCAGTAAACTTCGTCAGAGAAAAATGTGCTGGGATTGGCTTAGACCAGCAGTTTTCAATCAGTGCACGGCAAGGGTTTTCAAACTGTGCAGTACCTGACTGCTTAGCCAGGGGCACTGACCTCTTTTCCCTTAGATTGTCAGATTAAAAATGACAACAGCCAACACAACAATAGCCATCTGGTATAAATGAATCAAAATGATATTTTTTTTTGTCAAATCAACAAAAAATATATATACTTTATGGTGTGCTGAAGAATTTTAGCAATTTGTTTATGTGTGCCGTGAGATGAAAAGGGTTGAGAATCACTGACTTGGACTAATTGGGATCCCCCTCTGGAGTGGGGATGGAGTGGAAGCTCACACACGCCCAGGGTTCTAACTCAGGTGAGAGGAAAACAGGGCGAATGCTGACTCAGCCGCCAAGGGTGCCACCACAGCTGGGAAGCATCTGGAGGCTGAATTGATTACATGCCTTTTTACTGCTGTTTCCAAATGCTCCAGTGTCTCAGGCGAGCAATGCAAACCCACTTTGAAAGTATATTTTGGAGTACAGCTGAATTCATAATGGTCTTTGTGACTGTAATGGTATATTCTCCACCCAGAGATATTAAGATTATGGTAACCATCATCTAATTAGAAAGGACAGAAGGAAGAAAGGCTTCTCATATTGTAAATCTTCACATTCAACTGCAGTTCTTGTGGCATAGTCAGCGCAGCCCTGTCTCCCTCTGCTGGAATAATAGAAAAATTGCTTCAGGCAACTTTTTATTCGCTTCCAAGTCTGTTTAACTGAAACATGTAGGTTTCCAGGTTCAAATGTAACTTCTCAAGAAGAGTGTCTTGTGGATGGAGTTTGATCTGCTTGTCACGATCCAGGGGAATCCCGTGGCAGATATTGTGGGGAGAAAGGAAAAGCCGCGAGACATTCTGGGCCTAAAGCCCCAGTGACTGTGTGGAGCACTTCACCGGGCCTGCTAGGAAGGATGACGGGTGGGGGCCGGGGGTCCCCTCCGCAGCATCACAGGGTCGGAGGGGACACAAAATACGGGGACTTCTGTTGCTGCCCCCAAACCACCCAACTGCTACTGAATAATTGTAGTAATTTGCTACTGAATGGTCCTTTGGCATTCACAAAACAATTTCACATTCTCAGTTCCATTTGGCCCCAGAACCAGCCCTGGAAGTGGGCACAGCAGGTCGCCTTCCCTTCGCTGGTGAGGACGTGGAGGCCCCCAGACACTGACTTAGGTTCCCCGGGATGGGACGTTCGTACATAGAAAAATCCCTGCTTTGGGCCCCAGACCTGTGCCGTCCCACTGAGTCTGCGCTCCTTCCCCTTTCTGGAGTCGCTGGACTGTAAAATGATTTATTTGTCACCCAGGCTCCTCACTTAACTCATTGCCCACAGCATTTGGATGACAGCTCAGATCTTTTCATTAATTAGTTCCAGACTATTCCCTGCTAATTAGAGTAACTGATTCATGGGAATGAAATAGAGGGTTTTTTGGCAATGGGAAGAATGAATTTTTTTGAATGAGGCCACATTTGGAACTCTTCAACTCTTGAAGAAAAGAAAGAATGTGATTAAATTTATAATAAAATACACAACAAGCTTAAATTGAACTCGTGGGCAAATAAATGTACAGCAGAAAAGAAGGACCATCTAATGTCTGACTGACTTCTCCCGGCATGGGTCTGCCTCCACTCACAGATTAACTGTAGTCACATAGTGCCTTAAAATTAGTTCATATAAATCCCATTCTTTCTCTGAATCTGTTGAAAAACTAAGAACAAAATAGCAAGCCTCAGAGTGTATTCTTGTCTCCCATTTTTTTTCAAATGACTTGGTTCTTTGTTTTAGGAGATAAGAAAAACTGGTGATCTTTAAAGACTCAGTGAGATGGATTGTGTTTGTGGATTTCAGTTCACCTTCCACCGGCTGAGGGTTAGGGTTAGACTTTCCCCAGAAGCCTCTGAAATCACCCTGAATTGTACTCCATACCCTGCCACGCCATCGGGAGAACATCCAGGACAGTTCCGATGTAAACATAAGTCACAGGTTTGGGGGGATTTCAGTCCTTGATCATTGGAGGCCCACGCTTCCCTGAGAGGTCTTTTAGAACTGACTATTCCAGCTGGGAAAGGTATTGGGGCTCCCCAGGTTAATCTACCTCATTTACCAACAGTAAACAGGTCCAGATATGTTCTTTGGTTTTGGTTGCTTTCTTCAGGTGGTCATAAAGTCATAGGAGGTTCTTGTTTGCATCGGTTTCATTTGGGTGCATCTGGTAATTTTCTGTTTTAGTCACTGCTGCAGACAGAGCCATCCAATCCCTGGTGATGTGGTCTTCAGTCCATGAGTCTGCTTCTAATTGTGCTGTAGAGCGCAGGTGGTTTTCTCAGTTGTTTTTTGAGTTGAATAGTCAGTAGTTTCAGGAGCTGCTGAGTTAAGCTGCACCTAACTTTAGAAATTTTCACAGCTCATGGTCTGAAACTTTTGTGTTAGAGACTTACAATTTTTAGACAAACGTGATTTTTTTGCTTAAAAACCATGCTTCACTTTCAGGTCCACTTACAGGTGTTGATTAGTGGTTCCCTGTCCTTTTAAAATGGAAACGAAAAAGAAATTCTGCTCTGTCCATCCCCACCTCCCCCTATCCAGTCACGCAAGGTGCTTCTCCCACTCATTTCTCCACAGCCTCGCACACAGAAGGAGATGGGGGCTGAAGGGCTGGGAAAGTCTACAAGAAGGGAGGCCAACCTGCTCAGGCAGTAAGGACAGACACATCAAGTACATGACCAAATGGCCTTGGATATGAGGTTGCTCCGTGCTTAGCACTCGATGCCACGAGGCATTTCCCGCCTCTCAGTTGGATAGCATGCTCCGTGTTCTGGGGGAGAGGCATGTGTAGGAGCACCTTGCATCTGTTCCATGGGGGCAGGCGGTGGCTCTGCTGCTCTCCTACGTAGAGAGTTCGCACTAAGAATATGGCTGACCCAGCACTCTCACTGCAAGCCTTCAGGAAAACCAAAATGAGAAATCATTAAGATTTTAGGCAAACTTTTCAGCTTCCTTTTGTTACATCTAGTAGATAAAATGTCAAAGAATTTGAATATAGCAACGCTCCCACAAGGATATATAAGCTGCGGAGAAAGACAGTTACTGGAAAGCAGGAGGAGATATAATGACATCTTGTTAGGAAGGCAGATGACACGATAGTAACAGCTCAGGTTTGAGCCATTTTCATTGAGGTTCAAAGTGCAGCTATCCTATTTACACCCGTGTGGCCTCTGGAGGTAAGTGTCCAGGTCTCAAGTTGTCCACCTGCAGAATGGGAATGATAACAACAGTACTAGTACCTACTTCTTAGGGAGGCAAGTGAGTTCATAAACAAAAAGTGTAGGACAACTGTAAAATCGTCCCCGTCATCTCTCAAGGGGAAACTGAATTTGTCATAGGCAGCTCCACTGCCTTGCACTTACACAGAGAGCTTTATGCTGACACATGCTTTTTGTGTGTTCTCTCCCGGGCTTTTCACAACAACCTTGTGAGGTGAGCTAGGTGGGAATTGGTGTCTCCCTTTTACGCATAAGGGAACAGAGACCAAGATGTTTCTCCTCTGAAAAATGAAGCAATTAATAGCCCATCAAAAGTGACTTATCTCTACAATGTAAACATACATTTTCATACCAAGCCTATTTTTTTTCATTTAGTTGCAATTGGTAGGTAACAACTTTTATGCTGCATAAACTGGTAATTTTATGTGTTATCCTACCAATTTCTACACATTCCTCCCTCACTCCCAGATCCACCCAAAACAAGGTTCAAATTGTATGTTTGCTGCCTCTGAGCTGCAGCTGAGCATCTCGGATGCCCGTGTTTGAGTCAGGTACGCACACATGCATACACCTGTCAGTTTCGTTATTCATAAGTTATAGATTTATTATTTATTATAACCATTATAAGAAGCATTATTTCTCCAAACTGGAAACAATTCAAATGTCTATCAACAGGAGAATGGGTAAAGAAATCATAGTTCATTTATACAATGGGACACTACTCAGCAGCAGCCAGGAATGAACTTCACATACATGCAACAACATGAATTCATCTTAAAAATGTTACATTGAGTTAGAAAAAACAGATGCAAAAGGGCACATACTTTATGATTCCATTTATATAAAGTTTTAGAAATAACAAAATGAATCTAATAGTGATAGAATTCCTATCAGCAGTTTTGAGGTCAGGAGGAGGTGAACCTAAGGACTGATTAGAAGTGGGGAATGATTGGCTGGTGTGGCTCAGTGGATTTAGTGTGAGCCTACAAACAGAGTCATTGGTTTGATTCCCAGTCAGGGCACATGCCTGGGTTTGGGGTCAGGTCCCCAGTAGGGGGCACTCAAGAGGCAATCACACATTGATGTTTCTCTTCCCCTTGCCTTTCCCTCTCTAAAAGAAATACATAAATATAATCTAAAAAAAAAAGAAGAAATGGGGCATGAAAATTTTATGTGGTGTCAGAAATGTTCTATCTCCTGATAGGAATGGGGTTAATGGGTATATGCATTTGTTAAAACTCTTTGAGCTGCATACTTAAGATATGCATGTAAATCATACCTTGATAACAACGGTAAGCTATAGGTAACTATACATTTATCTAATAATATTTTATTGAAAGGTAGCTTTTCCAGAAATACAGATATGACTGGACATGTCAATTATTTTGATCCCCATATTCATTATTGATTAACATGATATTGATTAACATGCTATAAACAAGAGCAGAATAATATTGTAGAAAACAAAGCTTGCCTTTGTCCTTGACACTATCCCCTTCTGGTAAGCAGTAACTTGAATATCAGGCCCTCTAATGGTCCAGATTAGGAACCCATTATAGTAACACATTATTATTCACAACATTATTTTTAAATGTAGTCTTGTTTCTTTTATTAATAAACAATCTCCAGAACAATAAACTCCAGCTATTTATCTCACTCTGGTATTATTCTTCTTTTAACACACATATATCATATTCGCTTACTGACTCAGCTTCTCAAAGATATTCAAAACTCTCCTCTGTGGTCACGTTTACATCCTTTCAGCCAGCAGGACCTCCCAGAACAATGCAGTTACTGTTGACTGAGAGGGTGGAGGTGACTCAGGGCAAACACTTCACCACTCCTGGGAAAAAGACTAAGAATCACCAGACGCCTTATCTTGCCCTCTTGAATCAAGGCCCCTTTGAGTGTGGGGAGGGGAGGACAGCCAACTGGGCCTCTGCAGAGAGCAGCTCAGGGAGTGATCACACAAATGGATGGGTGGTCAGTGGGGCAGGGGCTTTGGGCCTTCCTAGTCTGTCCTGAGAAGCATTTCTTTGGATGATCTGACCCCAGTGGCTTGCCCACAAATTCAGCAGAGTTAGGAGGAAAAGAAGAAATCCTGCCCCCTTTCAAAATAAACAATGGCAGGGACTCGGTGCCCATGTCCTATTTCTGGGCATAAAAACATTCTAAGTCTCTCTGAGCTCAGTGGTAACCAAAGCTCCTGGCATCAGCACAATGTCTTAGAAAGACCCATTTATCTCTGACCTGTCTGCTTCACACTTGAGATAGAAGCAAAAAGGTATCTGGGTGAGAGGGAGGGAGAAAGCAATGGGTAAACATTTTGTCCTTAGATATGAGCTGCCTAACAATTCTCAGCTGGTGCTTCATGCACACTGGTGGGTGTGTTCTTGGATACTAAGGCAGGAACTGCTCTTTCCTGCACTATATGTTTTTCTGTTTCTTCCAGAATTCCTTGTTTTCAGTTCGGTATATGCCTACTCAGAGTAAATTCACCTCCCAGCATTCTTTAAGCTAGATGTGGCCATGGGTACCAAGTTCCAGCCAATGGGAAGTGCATGACAGCCTCCTGGAACTTTCCTTGGAAGATAGCTGGCATTCTTCCTTTTCCCTTCTTCATCCCTTTAAGCATCCTGCTTTTTCAACGCCAGAAATGATGGCAGATAGAGGCTCTTGCCGCTATCTTGGGCCATGAGGTCCAGGACCATAGTCTAAGGCAACCAGCAGTAAGCTGGAAAAAGCCTGAGTTTTCAGTCCTTGTGGACCACATGGAACAGAACTGCTAGTCCATCCTGGATTGCCACTTTCAAACTCCTTTCTTTGAAGCTCGTGTTCTCTTACTTGTAGCTGAGTCTAATTGAAACTGATGTAGGTGACATTCAGAAAGTAACATGGAGCAAATGCATGAATCTGATGGTATTCAGTGACATGTAGGGGGTGGGGGACTAAACTTTTTTCTACTCTCAAGGTTCTTCTGGCTGTTCTTAATAATCAAATAGATGTGAGACAGATCAGCAAGAGAAAAATGACCAAAGTTAACACATACATCTGCATGGGAATTCTGCATAAATGAGCCAGGATCCTACATGCCTGGAAGGTTCAGAGACAGAACGGGAACATGAGCATAGAACATTCCATGCTGGTGATGAGGTAAGATGCCTTGCAGTCTTCAAAGGGTCATTGCAGGATGGTAAGAAGAGCAGATGTTTAGTAAATAGAAGTTTGCCCTGCCATACAGATGGGTCAAAAAGAGACTATTGCTAATAATCTCTTATTATAGGCAAGGTCCCTACTTCAGGTTCTAGGTAGTCGAGGGAATGGCAGAAGCTCCTCTTGAGGATAAAGCTAAAATTGTCTTTAGCTCAAAATAACCTGCATACCACAAAAAGTACATTTTTGGAGTGACTTTCTCTGAGCCACCCTGCCCTCCAACATCAAGTAAATTTTTTCAAAGGAGTTTTATTAAGGCCAGAAATACATTCTAGGAAACTTCATGAAAAGCACAGTTCAGTGAAGAACCATGAAAGGTGGGCCACCTTACCTGTCAGTCCCACTTCAGAGAGAACACTTGAGGTACCAAAGCCTCGGTATTCTGAGCTGCCCCAATGGGTCAGAGGGCCGAGAGGATGGAATCTCTAGCCAAAGCAAGAAGTCTCAACCCAAGTCTCATGCTGTCATCCATTTTATGTAATTTGTTGCATATTAAGTAATTTGAATTCTGAAACTGGCAGAAGAGGGTATCTAAGTAAGCATTTTCTCTTTAAAACTTAGGCAAGTTATTCATCCTCTCTGGGGCTTTCTCATCTGCAAAATAGAGAACAAGTCCTTCCTTAGAAAGGTGTCCCCAATAGTGCCATCTGGTCCAGGATGAAGTTTTCTTCTGTCCTTTGAAGAAAATGTCAGGATAAAGTGTAAAATGGGTTTTCTTATGAAAGATTTTTTATATTCTGAGATGATCTCTTCCTACATTTTCAGCATTAAAATTTTTGTTATTTTAGAAATGATTGTGATAATAGATGAAAGTGGTATTTTGGGTTGTGGAGTGGTTTTAAATGTTTTCATTTGGCAAAGTTAAAATTTAGCAATCCTCCTGCCCCCTCTTCCTCCTTCTCCTTTCCCTTCTCCTCCGTCTTCCTCCTCATCCCCTCTCCTTTGTCTGCTTTGCATTTTTCTGGGCCAGGCACTGGACTGAGTACTTTAGACCCATTAACTCACTCCTCACATTCACCCTAAAAAACCGAAACTACCACCTTTCTTCCTTCCTTCCTCCCTTCCTTCCTTCCTTCCTTCCTTCCTTCCTTCCTTTCCTTCCTTCCTTCCTTTCTCTCTCTCTCTTCCTTCCTTCCTTCCTTCCTTCCTTCCTTCCTTCCTTCCTTCCTTCCTTCCTTCCTTCCTTCCTTCCTTCCTTCCTTCCTTCCTTCCTTCCTTCCAATAGAGTAAGTACAGCTCTGAGAGATTAAGTAAATTACTCAGGGTCACAGCTGACATGCACTCTCCTAATCCCCAGACTCCTGCCTCCACACTGAACATGAATAAGATATCAATAGCAAACAGGAAATTATATGACATAAGTAAAGCACCTAGCACAGAATCCAACACATAGATGCACTGATAAAGAGTAGTGTTCATTCTTTCTTTCTGTAAATATTTACTGAGTCTCTATCCTGTGCCGAGCACTGTTCTATGCCCCGAGATACAGCAACTAAGAATATAGACAAAATTCCTGTCCTGAGGAGCTTACATTCTAGAGTTGGTTACATCTGTGGTTGCATCCTCTGCTGCAGCTTTTACCCTCCTGCACTCTGTCTGCTCTCAGGAGGAATGGTCTATGGCCATTCCTGCAGCCCTTCAAATGCCACAGCAGGGGGGCACTGGGATAGGTGGCGATATGGCTCAAGCAGCTGCCAGCTTCCCACTAGAGGTAGAGCAGTGATGCTCTCCTGTGGGAAAGGAAAGATGCTGGGTGTTAAAAAAAGAAACAATAGACCACAGAGGAGTCACTTTTGCTAAGCCACATCATCAAACCAAAACTTAATGCCTAGGCTGATTGGAGTGTCAGCCTCTCCCAGGAGCAGAATTTTAAACCGATCTATCTGGAATATCCAGATCCACACTAGTGAGGTGAACTTACCTGGTAAAACCCTCTGCTTCCCCCTAAGGGACGATACCCTTGCCTGAAACAGTCTACTCTTTTAACTTCACAGTCTCACCCTTTTCTGCCTGCGAAAACCTTTCATTTTGTACAGCTCATCGGCATGCCCTTCTAGTTGCTAGACGGGATGCTGCCCAATTCATGAATCACTTAATAAAGCCAATGAGATCTTCGAATTTACTTGGTTGAATTTTGTTCTTTAACACAAAGAAAGGAAAACGTAGATGAAGACTGAGGCCAGAAAAGGGATAGCAACCAGAGGACCAAGACCTGGGGCTGGAAACTTCCTCCAGGCAATTTGCGGAAATTCAGCTTCAGAAACCCGATGCTCTGTGGGTGGCTAGTGCCAGCCTGTCCCTCCCACCTCTGACCCCTATTTCATCCACGCCACCAGGAAGCCAGGTGCCTTGTGGATTGATCTGAGGAGTATCCACAGGAGAAGAATAGAACTTTGTGTCTCTCCCCCTTAGCTTTCTTGCAAGGAAAAAGTGAAAAGAAATGGGGGCCAGAAATCCCAGTTTCAGTCCTGGCCCTATAATTTGCTGCTTTTACCTCTTATCTCCTAGTTCACTAGGTTCTTGAAACAATTAAGAGACAAGTTTCCTATGAAAGCACCTGGTGATAGTAAGCTAAGACTTCCTTGTTTGGCTGGTTGGTTTGCAGAAGATGAGGTTGAACAAATTGTTGGGAAAATTGGAAGAGTGGCTTGTCTTTCTTGTTCACTGTGCTCACCCTGGCAAGGTCCATTGCCTTGTCCCCACAGGCCCTGTTCGTTCCTGCTCATTCTACCCCCACCCCCAGAGTTGATCCCGAAGCACCCCACAGAGAACCCCCTGAAAACACAGTCCCATAAAACACAGTTTGCAAGCCCTGTGAAGCAAGTTGAGATAATACTTTTCCAGAGAAATTCATTTCAGACTAGTATTAGCCTTCAAAACAAAACAAACCTAGTCTTATTTTTTTTTTTTAAAGTGGGCCTGTGATAAAATCAGAAACTCCGGGGGCAGGGCTCAGGCACTGAGATTTTTTTTCAAAAGCTGCCTCGGTGACTAACACACACACAGCTGGGACTGGGGAGCTCCGGTGAGGGAGAACAATCACAACACAAAGCACCTCAATGCACAAAGGCATAAAATGCTTTGGGAACACAGGTGAGGTAATAATAAATCCTGCCTTGGGAAGGAAGAGGATGCCAGGAAATGTCACAGAGGGGTGGTGACAGTTCTTTAAATGACAGGCAGAGGTCTCAAGGGCCTCACTCCTTGAAGAACAGTTTGCAGACCAGCAGCAGGATGTCTCTGGGTGCTCGTTAGGAATGCATGCACCTTCCTGGGCACCTCCCAAACCTCCCAAACCTCCTGCATCGGAATCTGCATTTGACGGGACCCCTAAGTTATTCCTGTGCACATTAAAATCTAAGACACCCTGGGTAAATGGGCAAGGTAGAGAAGAGCATTCGCAACATAACTCGGCCAGGTTAAAGAATGGTTTACAACAGCCAAGGTTTATTTTTCAATTTTGTTTAAATAAAAATCAGTAAGTAAGTAAGTAAATAAATGGATAAAATAAAATGCATCCTTAAACTAATGTTCTCAATGGCTGACCCAAACGTCATTTCAGAATGACATCGGAAGGCCTGAGGGTGAGGACTGAGCATTTTATCTAATCTGCTAATGGAGACTGTTTGTGTGTTGCTGGTGAGCAGGTGCTCGCCGGTGGCTCTGGGGGTTGGACAGGCTGGGTCATAGGACCTTCCCAACATCGGTGGGAGAAAGAGAGGGAGAGAAACATCAATGTGAGAGAAGGAATATCAATAACTGGTTGCTTTTTGTGGGCATCCCTGCAACCCAGGCACGTGCCCTGACCGAGAATCAAACCAGTGACCTTTCGCTTTGAGGGACAACACCCAACCAACTGAACCACACCAAGTGGGTCTTGGATACCATTTTAATTCATGTCCCATTTCCCAGTGATTGGTGGGGGTGGTGGGGTTAGGGATATAGGCTGCTTCCCATCCAGGGTCAATTCCCCAGCTGCAGCCTTTGCAATGACGAAAAATGAAAGAAACCTCCAATGGCAGCCATGGGTCTACGAAGACTGCTTTGCAGTCATTAAATGAATATACCATTTAAACAGTGGTGGAATTCAAGACACGCAGACCCAAAATATGTCATGTTGGCCTACTGAATATTTCAGGCTAAAGGAATATGAGAAATGGCATGTTCTGGAAGGAATTTCTGACCTCCTGAAGTAGGTCATAACTGTCACGTGAGAAGCGCCCCCCTTATACCTGGGAAACGAAGCTCCCACCTGAACTCGCTGGCCTTGCTAAGCTTCCTGTTTGCCACATTCACCTCTTGTCCTGTCATATCTGTCCACAACTTTCCACTCTTCTTCAAATCTAGCATAAAAACTCCCAAGTTTAAGTGTTTGGGGGCGGAGGGGTCTTAATTTCTGTATGAAGGCTCCCATGTCAGGTAAAACTCACATTAGAAAATTTGTATGCTTTCCTCCTGTTAATCTGTCCTTTTCAGTTTAATTTTCAGCTGAGGCCAGGGACCCTAAAAGCATGGGGGAAAACTGCTTCCTCCCCTACAACAGCACAGAGGTGGTGGCCACCCACAGTGCTTTGTCCTGCCCACCTAAAGAGCGCCTGCGCCCCAAGCCAGTCTCTAGGATTGTGCCCTGGTTCAAGCCCAGGTTTCTACCTAGGTGTGGGAATAACTCTGCTAAACATGTTTGAGGACAACCCAGACAGTTTGGGTTTTCTTCTTTACTCTTTTTCAATCCCTTCTCTGTCCACCTAAGAAAGGGAATAAATCACCTTTTCCGTGAAACTACTATGGGAAAGGAATTGTTTTATGTGAAGTCCCCCTAGCTAGGTGTGGTGAACACAGCTATGGAAGGCAGCACGATTCAGTGGGCATGTAGTAGGGAAAAGCCTTCCTGCCTCAGCGGGTTTACGTGGGCATGTGATTAGGAACCATACATCCCACTCTCGCCACAGTACGAGCACGGAGAATACACTCCATCCCTGACCCTTCACACAGTGCAGTTGCCTCAACATCTGCTCTCCGGTCCTCTGTGATGGCTGAGGCAGTGGTTGCACGGTCTCCTGACCCCACGTGTGGAAACAAAGGATGCTGCAAGTCCTCGAGACTGCTGCTTCTCAAAATCTTGTCCACAGTGCTGGTGACCAGGTTAGAATCACTGTTCTTGGACTGCTCCCCTAAATTCCAATATAATAGTTCA